>VYZT01001430.1:0-47061 GCA_013400735.1 Pomatostomus ruficeps
CTCTCACTCCTGGACAGCTCGACCGGACTCCTGCGGTGTCCCTCAGTGCTCCAGCCACAAGCTCGCGTCCTTTGGGGTGTTGTTACAAAGGAAATTCGGCGGCGTGGTGCCAGCGCTGCTGCTGCGCCATTAACTGGTTTAATGAGCCTCTCAAATGGTTCTGGGGCGGAGCACAGGCTGCTGCCCGACCTTCCTGCCCCTGTTTGCTGTCTGGCTACACGGCTCGGCTGACAGTGGGGTTGGAACTCCAGCACTGGGGTCTTTTTTGGGAAGGCAGATCGCTCTGGCTCAGCCCTGCGGTGGAGTTTGGGGACAGAGGGGGTGAGCGGTGGCTACATTGGTGACGAGGTTTCCTGAGCGCTCTCCGGGTCCACACCTGGCTCAGGTGTCCCCTCCCTCACCCCGCGTGTTTCTCACCGAGCCAAACCCCTCTGGCATTTCCAATTTCACGCCGACCTGCTCCTGACGCTCACAAACAAACTCTCCCTTGTTCATCCACTTAAAAGCGGCCGGATCCGTTCTGGAGAAGCACTTTTCTCCTCTGTCTCCTGTTGCTGTGGCAATCGCCGGCTGCCGAGCAGAGCGGGCGGGGGGAGCCAGCCCGGCATCGGTGCAGGAGCATCCTCCTTTCCCGCATGGGCGCTGCTGTGAAGGGCAGCCAGTGCCTGCTGCTGCCTGTCTCGCCTCTGCTTTTACCCCCACAGTGGTTTTGAAACACAAATCTCAAAGGTTTCTACAGAGAGAAGTAAATGAGAACAAACCTGGTGACTCAGTCGGGGAGGCTGAGGAATAGGAGAGCAATGAGCAGCCAGAGGCTGAGAGCTGGCTCTGTAATTCCGCCAGAAATCACTTTCTCCTTCCTCAACTTAGCTTTCACTCTGGGCTTGAGGGCAACTTAACCTTCCTTAGGGCTTTGCTGTAGGTTTTTGGCTATGTCAGGACTTCACCCCTGAGCACATCACCTCTTCAGTGTCACCCTCTTGTCCCTTCTCCACCCAGCTGGCCAGGCCAAGGCTCACTCTGGAGCAGGCGACTGGGTGATTTCTGGATAATGAGCTTAGCAGCCACATTTGGGAGCTGAGTGTGAGGAGCTGGTTGCATAAAGCATTGGAAGAGAGCACATTTCCCTTGGCAGTAGGTGGAGATCACGGGGATGTTGTGTTAATCAGATCCGTCCGTGATCGGCTGGCAGATGGCAGCTCCCTGGGGATAATTAATCATTCATTTGTCCAGGATGTTGAGTGTGGAATGGCAACATCCATACAGATTCTAGGTGAAGCTCAGAGAGAACCTGTGGCCCTTGGAAAGGAGGATCTCTCCAAGGTGGAACTCATTAGCTAAAGGCAATGAAATCCATCCTGAAGGGATCACGGCCCTTCTCCCTGCCACCTCTGGCTCCCCCAGGGCATCACGCAGCTAAAGGATTGGAAATGGAGAGGAAGAGAAACTGTCTGACATCTGTGGGCTTTGATCTGCTGTGAAAGATTTCTCCCCCAAGCCTGGGGAAAAGCAAATATTTGTGGGTCAGGTCTGCAAGGAGCAATTCCCTCCGTGGGGTTTTGTCCTGGGGAACGAGCAGCAGCAGCAGCAGGGACGTGGCTCTGCTGTCACTGTCACTGGGGAGTTGAGCACCCTCTGCAGGGGCTCTGCCAGGGGCACACGTGGCACAGGTGCCATTCACAGACAGCATCACTGTCCCAGCACTCCAGCTCCAAGAGCGAGGGGAGAGGTCAGGCAACCTCCCTGCCGTGGTTTTGTTTTTGTAAGGCTTTCCTCTGGATATCTTCCTCAAATCCTTTCCAAAGGCAGCTGCCTCAGCAGGGAGGAGCAAGCACAGGCAGGGTGGGGATGATCAATGAGGGGAACCCCCTCCCTTCCCGTGAACTTTGAGGCCTCTGTGTGCAATTTAAAGTGGGGAAAGAAAGCCATCTGCACCAAGGATTTGTCAGGCTTGTTCCTGGCAGATAAGTTGGTTTTACCGAGTGGCTTGACATGTAATTCCACACAGCGTGCAGATGTTTGTCTTGTGTTTACCTAGAGGAAGAGATCTTTCTATCAATCCTAAAAAAATTAACCTTGTGTAATGGTGCATTTCCTCGGTGAAACAGAGTGTGAAGATCTGTCAAAATGTCAGGCTCGCCTGGAACGAGGGTCCTGCAGAAGACAAGTGGCATTAATGTCTTTGAAGATGTTTCATTTAGGAGTAATGGAGTCCCCAGGCTTTCGGGGGCCCCATTAATTGAACTAAAGAGGTTATAAAGCCTGGAAGGGAAATGCTGCTCAGAGCTGGGCAGGCAGCGACACTCTCAGAGGGAGAGGGTCAGATAGGTTATTTCTGCTGTAGAACAGCACCACAAAGATGTGAAGAATTGTTCCTAAATTACACTCCTCTGCCTGGATGGCTGCAGGGAAGTCAGTGAGACTTGGAGGTTTTGCTTCTAGGGGAGGAAAGGACTTGGGGCTGAGTTTTACTTTAAAGGTATTCACGGAAAGAAACACAACCCTCCTCTGCTCTCTGAGTCACCAGGCAGGTTTGCAGGACCACAGAAATGAGTAATAATAATAAAAAAAAAATCAGGAAACTTCTTGAAGCTTCCATGTTTGTAATGCTGTAAGTCAGCACACAGTGTCTCCCCTCCGAGGAAAAACTCGAGTTCAGAAAGTGTCTCCTTTCAGAACCTGCAAATGGATCCTTTACAATGTGCATTTTTCCTACCAGGGACAGAGATGTGTTTTCTACCTGAGACACTGAGAAGAGTGTTCCTCTCGACAACTTCATCTTGGCTTTAAAATGTTTTCTGAAATAATGCCATTTCTCCTCTGAAGGCTCTCAAGCTCTTACAGAAGTGGAGAAATTACGCTGTTTGTGAGGAAACCGGTATGGAGCTGTCGGGCCTGCACTGCTGGCAGGCTCCTGCTGTTTGCCCCAACTTGCCAACAACCAAATACAACAACATCTGTTAATTGCCCTTTCTTTGCAAAATCCACTTATTTCATAAGCACCGGGGCCGGGGAGGGTGAGTCTGTGCTGCTCACGTTGAGATTTGCCCTGGTAAATCCAGGATTCTTGCTGGAGAGCTGCTGCTGGCATCATGGGCCAGCACAAACCGTGCTCAGAGTTCGCTGTTCCACGGGAGGGGCTCTCTGCTGCTGTTGATGTTGTTTTGGCCTCGGACACCTCCTCTTAACAAGCTCCTTTGTCCCTCTCCAGGGAAGCTTTCAAACCCGCCTGAAGTTCCGAATTGGCTCTGAATTAAAGGTGTTGTGCGCCTGAAGTGCCCGGCCCGAGGGCTCTCCAGCAATCCAAACAGGCAGCACACGAAGCCATTAAAGCTCAAGTGCCCGGGCATGATTACCTGGAGAACTCTGCAGCTGAGTCCCTGCAGGAAGCGCCTTTGTCTGAAAAACCACCCCCGGCAGGTGGGAAAAGTCCAGGTAGGTCCTGTTGATTCATCAGGGTGGGTGGTTCAGTCCTTCAGCGCTGGGTAAGTGGGAACAGGCAGGAATGAGGCTGGGGAGGTGGGAGGGGGATGATTTAAAGGGGATTATTCTGTGCTCCCCCCCTCTGCTGAGGCATCCTCTCCCTGCGTGGTGGGGCTGAGCCGCTGGAATTTCACGCTCGCACGGCTCATGGCCCGGGTGTCTGGTATCCTGAAAGCAGAGACACAGCCTGGAGCAGCCAGATCTGACCCCTTCGGTTCCATTTGCAGAGTGAAACCCCAGAAGTGCAACTCCTGCGCTGCCTCTGAGCTCCTCCATCTCCTGGAACCTCTTCCACGAGGAACACGGAGCTTTGTTTTACCTCTTGGTACCCACACCAGCTGGAGCAGCTCCTTCCAGGGTAGGGAGTCTCCTGTGCATGCTCTGGAGCTGAATCTGCATTTCCCTCCTGTGGCTTAGAAGGCTGTATCTACATTTTTAAGGGTTTTTTTTTTTTCCTTCTCCAATTTATTGAGGTACAAGGGAAGATTATGGCACTTGATGATTTAATCAACATAATCTCTAGATAAAACATGCTTATGTTATACTACTGGGAGATATTAATTTATGCTGGTTTGCTTCTCCTAAGGTAAATTAAATCATTAGTTTTAAGACAGGATTAGTTGCACATGTGCCCTGCCTCTTAAAAAGGCAGTTCAGGAGTTCTTAAAGGCTTCTTGGCTTGGCATTTCTAGGGAGCCATCAAATCCCTTCAGCGCAGGTGCCACAAAAAGTGGAATTGTGATGCAGAGTTTAAAGGTGCAGCTTCCAGCCTGGGCTGACATGGGATCTACTCCTACCTGTGCCCCCTTCTGTACCCAGGAGCAACATTTTACCCCTCAGGAACTCAGAGAGAAGGGTTTGCCCTGGTTCTGGGGAACCAGAGTTGCTCCTTTGACCCAACCTGTGCCTCGAGCACTTGAGCTTGTTCGGTGTGTGCTGGAGGAGCAGTGTCCACATCCCTGTCCCGCCGGAGAGAGCGCTGGAACATCCAGGATGCGTTAAGATCCAAGGCCAGGTTGGATGGGGCCTGGAGCAACCCGGTCTAGTGGAAAGTGTCCCTGGAATGAGAGGAGCTTTTTAAGGTCCCTCCCAACCCAAACCATTCTGAGATTCTGTGCTGAGGTCTTGATGTGCTTGGGTGTCCCAGTTTGAGACAAATTTGGGAGGAGATTCCCTAAGGGGTCTCCTCTAAAAGGCAGAATTTCAGCCCCTCCCCACAGCCAAAGTTCGAAAGGAATCTTCTTGCAGGAAAGTGAAAAAAACCTGTTTATTTAACAAGCAAGGTGCACGCAGGCACAAAGAAAGGAAATTAAAGATGTTGGATAATGAACCTTCTGTGCTGTGGGGAAAGATGGGGGATTTTAGAGTCTCTCCTCTCTCTGGTTCAGCTCCTCCCCAAGGTTCAGCCCAGCAGCTCCTGGCGAGGGTCCCGTCACTGTCTGCCCCAGAGATGGGCTGATTTTCTGGACAGGAAAAAAACCAAGCCAAACAGTCCAAAAAGAAGGGGGAAAAAAGCAAAAAGCTGCAGTTCCAGCAAGAGGGAAAAAACCCTCTCTCCTAACTCACAGCTAGACAGACTACTAGTATGTAAATAAACTCATGCTCATATCTCAAAAAGATAAAAAACAAACCATGCCAGACTTTCCCTGGCTACCCTTCCCCTTCCAGCTTAAAGTTACAGGAGCCATTCCTGGGCATAACAGACAATCGGGAAATACAGAGCAGAAAATCACCCCAGGACATTGAGTGACCTTGGAAATTCAGTCAGCAGCTCTGAACTGCCGGAGAATCCCCCAAAATATCTCACTGGAGCTCCGTGAGTGCAGAACAAGAATTAAGAGCAGGAGATATTCACTGAGGTGCATGGAAGGTGTCACAGCTCTTCCGTACGGGCAGGGAAACGGAGGCACGGTCTGCCTCTCCTCACAGCAGCAGCAGCAGCAGGTGGCAGGAAAATCGGGATGCTTGATGCCAGCGGCTCCTCGGGGAGCCATTGGATTTGGAGCAGATGTGCTGAGCCAGCCAGCGTTGTTCCCCTTGGGAATACCCGGGTGGAGATGCTGGCTCCAAGCTCGGAGGTGCCCTAACAGGAATGGCTCCCCCCGACCCAGGGCGAGGAGAGCTGCCAGAGGCCCTGGCAGCAATTTCAGGGCTATTAAGGATGTGCTAATGAGCTTTGCCTGCATCATTTTCCAGCACTTCGCTCCCCCACGCCCAGCTCAGCCCATGCAGCAACACCTTCATCCCGGGAGGACAGCAAACACTCCGCTGGAGCTGTAACTTCATTTATCACGGATCTGGGCAGCAGCAGGGCTGGGGCAGGGGCAGGGGCTGAGGAGAGGACTTTTCTCAGCTCTCCATCAACAGAGAGAGCAGGTGCTCCAGGCACCTCAAAGGAGCAATTGCTGTCCCCCAGATCTGGGGCAAAACTGAGTTAATGAGCTGGTGAAAGGCTGCTGAGGGTAAAGGGAGAGGCAGAAAGCAGAACGTGCTGCTGCAGGATGTTCTCAGCCATCCATGGGCTCTGTGCTCATGGAGGATCTTGTGTGGGATGGTCTCTGTGCTCCCAGGGAAGGCCACATCCATCTGCTGTTTGCCAGGCGTTCCTGGTGCTATTTTCCCTGGAACAGGCAGTCCTCTGGGCTGGCTCTGCACGCCACAGCTCTGCGATGGTGGGAGCTTCCCCCGCTCTGCTCTGCCTCTCTGGATCCCGGGGCCATCTGCTCCCGGCTGGGGTGGGTGTGCTGGGGGCTGCTCCAAATGCAGGGCTTTGGCTCCAGCACAGTCAGCATTGCTGTTCCCTGCGGGACAGAGCGGATGCCTGATGGTTTTTTGTCTTTTCTTTATATCCCCTTTTTAATCCATTTTTACCCCCTTTCCCTTTCCCTGTCCCCTTCACAAACACTCCCTGTCCCTCAGCCCTACATGTGGAGAACCCTTGGGGGCTGAGATTGAGCTCAGCTTGGGGCTTCTCTGAGGGGAGCAGACGGAACATCCCGAGTGTCTCCAAAGCAGAGGCTCCAGCCTTGCCCGGAGCCTCCTCTCTGGAACAGGTTTGTTCAGCTGGGCTGGAGTCTCCCTTGGGGGGGTCATTAGAATGGGGGACAGTTCCCTCATTTGTTCAGTTCCTGATTGGGGATTTGAGGTCGATCTGCTCATTGCTGAGCTCCATCCAATTGGATCCGCGTTGTACCCGGGGGTGCTGCTCGGCTGTTCCCACCTGGGCCGAGTTGTGTCCCTGGGATCCCATTAAACCCAGGGAATGCCCTTTGCCTACGCTGCTGGGGCTGCCTCGGATTTTTACCAGCCCTTGAGGCAACAGAGCCAGCTTGCTCCCAGAGCTGGGGGAAGGAAACTTCCATGTCTCCATGGAGGTCAGGACAGGGATGGATTCACGGGGTTACACGTCACAGGAAGGGTGGGAAGCAGGTGGGGAGCTGCCTTGAAGGAGCTTTTCCTGGTGTAGCTCTTCCTGCTGCGCTGCTGGACGTGGGTGCCCGTGCAAAGAGCACAGAGAGCCCTTCTTGCTTCACGACTTCATTTTTTCCCATATGAATATTCAGAGGCATTTTTTTTCCTGCTTGGATATTTAGAGGCGAGTGTCTCCTCCTGTGCACGGTGCTTTTGCAGCTGATTTATGGCGCGATGCTCTGGCGCTGGGATGAAATGTTAACGCAGGAGGGCTGATAGAGCCTGCCATGAACTGGGCACCTCCTGGAGGTCTAGAGGCATTTGGGGAAAAAAATCAGCTAAAATGGCCCTTTGCCACCCTATAGACGTGCCTGGTGGTGTGTTCAGCTCTTCTTCAGCCCCCCTGGCCACAGGCACCCTTGAGAAGCACACCTGGGGCTGAGCTCTTGCCCTTGACAGGAGGCCCTGTGTTCCTGTGGGCTGTGTGTGTGTCCAGCTCGGCTTGGTTCTGGGGCTGTGCCTTTCCCCGGGTGATGCCCAGGCAGGGAATGCCTCACACGAGGTGGAGATCACCTCCCTGCTGCCCTGTGGGTGGCTGTCTTACCGGGAGAGGAGATGGAAAGATGCCCAACTGGTACCTGTCACTTCTGACTGCAGACATCAAGGATGTGTCACTGGCAGAGCAAAAGGGGAACGATGTTATTTTTGGCTGGATCAGGCTGTTTTCTCTCTCCAAGTACCACAGGCTGACACGAGGTGCTGCTGAACACTCACTCTGGTTTATCTTTGCCTCGATGAACAAGGGGGGAAAGTGCTTTTTTAATGATAAAGAAAGTGTTTGTCGTCTTTCACGCTGGCAGAGCCTTGGCAGCAAAGCTGGTATGTTAAGATATATTTTGACTTGGTTTACTGTCTCTTTCAGGCTGCTGATGACATCCTGCATCTCCCATCCAGCCACCCAAGGCTTGTCCTGCAGCCACAGAGGATCCAGGTCGGTGCTGGGGAGCAGGGACTTTGCTGCCACGGGGATCTCCACGCTCCAGCCCTTCCTTTGCAGCCTGGGAGGGAGCCAGAGCAGGTGGGTTTGGAAGGAGAGGTGGGAATTTCCTGCTCCCAGGAGGGCAGAGACACTGGGAGCAACAATGGGAGATGGGGGATCCCCCTGATGCTGAGCCGTCCCCTTTTCTCCCTCGGTGCCGCTTCCCAACACGGAGCGATCAAACCCGAGACGGGAGCGGTATTTATTGAGGTGTTTGTTTGAAGTTGAACGGACAGGAATCACGTTTGAAAACTGTAAAGAAAGAGCTTTTTAGCCCTTTCCCTTTCCACAAACCAGCAGCCGCATCTCGGCGGGGATGTCAGGGCGAATCTGTTTCGCTGACAACGAGATTGTTCTGTCTAGACGGGGAAGCGCCGCCGAACCGAGGGAGGCTGCGGAATAATTTAAAGCCAAAATACTTTACAGACATTAAATTTAAAAATAAAAGCTGGCTTGACACAGATGATGCTTGATGGATGGCTGGTGTGCGGGGGGGATGGCGGCTGGCTCTGGCACCGAGCGTGACGGCAGCGATTGGCAGGTGACACACGGGGTGACCTGCTGGCTGCTGACCTCTCGCCTTTCCTGGGTAAGTCTCCACCAGAATTGGTCCATGGAGGCATCCCAGTGGCCTGTGGAGCTCAGTGCGGGGATTCTCTGCAATATCCTGAATTCTGTAGCTCCAAGGCAGCTGCCCAGCCCTCCCCGTCCCCTCAGTGCCACTGCCTGACTGGCACCAGGGGATGTCGGAGCAGAAAGGTTGGGGTGGGTGGGGGATGAGCCTTGCACTCCCCCTCTGCCTGGAGGGGCTGGCAGCCAGGGCTGTCTGAGGTGGTGAGACTGCAGCCCAGCCAGCATAAGGAATCTCCTTTCTTCTGGCAGAAAAAGAGAGATGAAATATTAAAAGCATGGCTCAAAGGCTGCTGTATATATGTATTATCTTTTTTTCCCTTCTGCTCAGCACTGCTTTGGTGTTACTCAGAGAGACAGCAGCCAGTCAGAGCAGGAGGGATGCCAGACTTCAGGAGAGAGGAGGGAGTGGGGCTGAAGCAAGGGAGGAAGAGGAGGATTGTCCCAGGTGGGTTGATTTCGGGGCTCAGGGTGAATGCTGACACTTCAGCTCCTCCACAGCCTTTAGGACTTTGGTTTTCTGTTCAACAGCAGGAAACAAAACCTGTATTTTGTCTCTGCCTTTACAGGTGAGGGCAGTGCCCCTCTGAAGGACACCTCCGTGTGGGTCACTGTCCCCGGATGAGGGAGGATGCGAGATGGGAGGAGCAGAGGGCCCAGGCACCTGCCAGCTCCCCCTGGAGAAGTCCTGCAGGCTCCCAGCTGCCATTTGTGCCATCCTGGTGAGTTCCAGAGTCCCTGACGACTCTCTGAAGTGGTGCTGCTGGTGTGAGGTGCGTGTGAGGTTTCTCCCAGGGCCAAGCTGTTCCATTTGCTTCTGCTGATGACCCTGGGATCTGGCTGTGGGGCGGCAAGGCACGCTGGCAGGATGTGCTGTGTCCTAAAAACAGGAAAATGTGAGGCTCACCAAGCAATCCCCAGCGATGCAGCTGCTGGGTGGGCAGCAGGAGCAGCATCCCAAAGGAGCCATCACAGGGAGTGCAGGAGGAGACTGCGGGGAGGGAGAGCTCAGGGCTGCTCATCTGCCGAGGGAGGGGCTGGAGGGATCCAGCTCAGGGTGTCTGAAGCTGTTCCTTCCTCTCCTCCCCTCCTGCTCTGTGTCAGCAGCTCTTGATCCTCGGGGAATGTGGGGAAGGGGAGACGCAGGGAGTGGGCTTGGAGCAGGATTAACTTTACACCTCTGCAAGGGATGTTCATCCCTGATCAAGGCTGGGGACAGTCCCTTGCTGGAGCTCACAAGAGCTGTGAAACAGAGCTTGACCTCCACTCCAGCTCCAGCTGCTGCCTGGTCTCAGCCCTCGGCTCCCGTGTCGCCTCCGGCAGGGCAGGGTGGGGACAGGACCTGCTGTCCCTTTTCCCACAGCTTTGCGCATTCCCTTGCCTGCTGCTGCCTGTGAAATGCCCTGTGATTAATTACAGCGCTCTGCAGGCGCCGAAAATTTATTTAGAGTGTTATGTTTGCTGCTGCTGCCACTTACACAATGGCAAATGTGCCGTGGCTGCTAATGGGTCACTGAAGGGGATCACAGCTCTGGAGCTGCTCCGGGAGCAGGGCGGGCACAGGGAACGCTGCCAGGAAGGTGAGACAGATCTGTTCGAGCAGAATGGGCTATGGTGCTTGCAGGAAATTGCCTGCTTCCCTGATAGCATCCACTGCTTTAATAAATCAATTTTTCCACTGGTTTGTTTAGCTTAAGCTTTCTCCTCCCTGTGTTATAAAAATTAGTCTAATAGGACTTCTTTATCTCTGAGAGGTTTGGAAGTTATTTTCCTTCAAGGATTTAATTCTCCTTGGGGTGCTCAGAAAAAGAGGGGCGGAGGGGAGTTGTCAGCTGAAGAAAAGAGCCTCAAAAAAAGCCTCCCTATAAATGCTGCCAAAGGCCTGCAGAAATCAGCCCAGCCTGAAAGAGCTGCCAGTGTTGAGTTTCAATGTCTCTGTGGGGCTGGTTTGTGTGAACTGAAGCAAGTTGTCTTCATTCTATAGAACTCCGTGGGTATCTTGCACAGGATGTCACTCCTCCAGTGCAATTCAGAGCAATTCAGCTCAAGGAACCATCACCAGCACTCTTATCTTTATTGCCAGTCCTGCCTGATAAATCTGCTCCCTCCAGGATGGCTGAGCCCAGCGAGCAGCCCAGACCTGTGTGTGTGTTCAGGAGGAAGCAAAGCTGGTGCTCAGGAGCTGCTCGCAGGGACCCCAACACCAGGAGCTTCAAACAACCCCAGGGGCTGCTATAAAAACAGCGAATTTGCAGAGCTCTGCACAGCCAGCCCCTGGGGTTTTCCAGCACGTTGGGATTCAGGTGGATCTCAGCTTGGAGGGGGGCAGGAATGTGCTGTAACTCTGTGAGCCCTGCCGTCCTTCCCGACATTACACTGCAAATCCATCATGAAACTCAGCACAGAATCATGGGCTGGGCTTTGGCTTTCTGAGCCTGTGGCTGCCTTGCTGAGCTGTGTCCCATGTGGGTGTTTGCTGCCCTGCAGGGCACAGCAGAGGTGCACATTCCTGGCACGGGATGAAGCTGGGCTGGGAGCCTTGGTTCCAAGATCCTTGTCCATGGTGGCGATTTCCCCGGATCTCAGAAGGCTTTGGCAGCCAGCAGCTCCTGTCTCACCCTGGCTGCCTGCTGGCTGTGGCAAACAGCCTTTCCCCTGCCCCTGCTGAGCTGCTGGTGCCACTTTTCCCCTCCGTTTCAGCCCTCACAGGGACCTCACCGGGGGTGGGAGCTGCTGGAGGTGCGGATCACAGCTGGCTCCTCATGGAGTCACGACAGCTCCCGGGGCAGAGGCAGCTCCCCTGCTGCCTGCACAAGCTGGTTTCTCTCTGCCATGGCTGCTGGCACCCCCGAGCTGTCCAGAGCCACCCGGGTGCTGAGGATCAGCCTCGCCTGTGCCTCCCTGCTGGGAAAGGGAGAGCTCCTGGCATGGAGCACCTGAGGAGAAACAAATCACACACCAATGACCGCAGCTGCTGCACTGGCTCTTGCTGAGGGACGAAAACAGCTGGAGAAGGTCCCCCTTTGTCCCTCTCTCTGGGCAGAAGGGGCTTGTGGAGCCTGGCAGGGGCAGAGGAGCTCTCTGGGGCACAGGGAGCCCCAGAGATGTCCCTGAGCTCCTGGCCAGGGCTCTGCTGCCATCCTGGTGCTGTGAGACAGGGGCTGTCCTGACACCTTAAGCTTGAGCTTTTATATTTCTCAGCNGATCTGGGAATGGATCCAAACTGATCCAAGTGGAGCAAACTGGTGCCCCGGGGTCCATCTTGGGTGTGGCCTCTCCTGGAGAGGCTCTGAGTGCCCGAGGTGTCCCTATTGAAGGCCCTGCAATAAATCCCCATTTTATTCTCTGAATCCTGTCTGGCCTCTGTTCTGGGGAGCCTCTGACCAGGCATCAGTCCCTGCCCCAGCAGTGCCCTGGCAGCAGTGGGTGCTGGAGGGGCACAGGGGGGTGCAGGGAGCTGCCTCCCCTCCCAGTTCCCTTCTGAGGCCATGGGATGTGGGAGAGAAAGTGACTTTTACAGCATTAAAGGAGACTTCCTTTTGGGTCAAGTGCTCTGGAAAGGAGTGATTTGGAGATGAAAGGCTTTTTGCTCTGGTAATACAGATTCACATTGCCTAGAGGGAAGTCTGCCTTATGCTGGGGTGTTTTTCCCTCTGGGGGCATTGCGATTGCAATTGAAGATGAATTTTCAACATACAAAAGAGAAGAAGAAAGCTGAGAGGAGGCTTTAAAACATATCAGGGGTTCTCCTGGTCCGTTTTAATTTGTCAGCTTGTCTCTCTCGCTTCTAACATCCCTGTTGGGGGCAGGGATTGTTCCTTCTCTTCCCTTTGTGACTTGTTCCTTCCCTCTGGCATCTTCATCAATCCCAGGCTCTGCTTTTAATATTTTTCAGGTTTTTTCTTTTTCTTTCTTCGTTTTTTTTTTATCTTTTTCCTTTTTTTGCACCCAGGGCTGGTTGACAGAGCAGCAGGAGCTCCTGTGTGCTGTCCTGGGTGGGGATCACCTCGTGAAGGGGGCTGGAGGAGATCAGAGAATCACAGGATGGTTGGGGTTGGAAGGAACCTTAAAGGTCATTTAATTCCAAGCCCCTGCCACGGGCAGGAATGTCACCCACTGGATCAGGGTCTTGGTTAGCAGGGGGTGAGGAGAGAGCAGCCCTCAGCCTTGAGCAGCCAGGTGGAGGTTCTGAAAGGTCTGCATGGACCCTTTCCCTGTCAGTTTGTAATCCGAAGGGTCTCTTTCACAAACATGTCATATTTGGCTTTGCTCAGGCCACGGGAAGCAGCAGAGTGTTTAATTTCTCTGCTTTCTGCTGGTTCCTCCGCCCCTGCCCTGCAGGGATGAGGCGCACGCAGGGCTGTGCTGCTGCTTAGTGTGAAGTGC
The DNA here is from genome assembly GCA_013400735.1 of Pomatostomus ruficeps. Classification (NCBI taxonomy): domain Eukaryota; kingdom Metazoa; phylum Chordata; class Aves; order Passeriformes; family Timaliidae; genus Pomatostomus; species Pomatostomus ruficeps. The sequence goes on from VYZT01001430.1 coordinate 12,950, forward strand.
TGTAAAACCCCGGCATTGATTTCTCAATCAAAGGTGTCTGTTTGCTCCTCAGTCTGTGCTTTAATGCCTGAAAATCCATTTTTCACTCCCCAACAGTTCGCTGTAAGGTTTTAAAATCAACTGTTGTGCTTCAGAGCTCTGGGAAGGTAATGGATTCGGTCGAGCTGGCTCACCAGCGAGTTTTGGACCAGCCAGAAAACAGCCAGAGCCTGTGGGGGCTCTCCAGCCTCGGGTGAGACCTTTGCCTGTGCATCGCTGTGGTTGGTACAGGACAACGCTGCTCTCCTTGTTCAGCCTCCTCTCTCTGGAAAGCTGTGGGAGTTTCCCTCCTGCCCCAACAGTGACCCTGGTTCAGCAGGTCTGTGCTCCCCATACCTTGGGATTGTGGGCTGAAGTTTCAGGGTGTCCTGAAAACAGATGCCAGAAGAACCTCCAGACTTTTATATTAAAAAAAAAAAAAGAAAAAAGAAGAAAAGGAACACCATGTTCCCACCTGCGCTTCCTGTATTTCCTTGGCAATCACAGCGTTTGCTCCCTGTTTCCAGAGCTCTGTGCTCTGCTGCTCTTCAGGGGGTGTCCGGCTGACCCAAGCCTTGCTGAAATGCAGCTGCTTCTGGGGAGGAACAGAGTGGCTGGGGGCACCAAGGAGTGCTGCTGTCCTGGGCTGTGCTCCTGCAGGAATTACAGCTGGAGGCTGGGCTGGGAAAGCTGCTGCCGCTCCTGCCTCGGCCTCTGCCCCCTCCATCAGCTCTGACTGATTGCTGCCGCTGTTTAACCCCATCTTCCCTCTTGCCAGAGGAGGATAAATGCCATGGAAAACCCTTCCCAAGGGTGGGAGCAGGGTTGTTCTGCTGCCCTGGGAGGTGCTGGGGGAGGCTGGAGGGAAGGGGAAGGCTGGTGAAATGCAGGTGACTGCTGGTGCTAATTGTATGCAGCAGATTTATCTGGAAGGAGCTGAAGGATGTGCATCAAGGATGTCTCAGCTATTCAAGTGAGAAATCAAATTAAACTTTGCATCAAACAGCGGAGCCGCTCTGTGCTGGGAGTTGTGTCGGATCCATTAAGGTTTCTTCGTGCCGGGCCCCCAGGAGTCAGTGGAGGGGAAAACCAGAGCTCGGTGTCAGGGGCTGTGTTTGCTGCTCACCTGGATGTGTTAATGATGTGGGCAGGAGAAGGGGGGATTGGTGCTTTAACCTTCGGGTACCTGTGTGAGGAGTGGGCAGGGGGACCCTGGTGATGCCTGGTGGTTTTTTGTCTTTTCTTTTTATCCCCTTTTTATACATTTTATACCATTTTTATACATTTTGTACCCTTTCCCTTTCCTTGCACCCCTTACCCTTATACCCTGTACTCTTAGCCCTGCATGTTTATAACTTTGTAGGCTGAGACTGAGCTCAGCTTGGGGCTTCTCTAAGAGGAGCAGACAAAACATCCCGAGTGTCTCCAAAGCAGAGGCTCCAGCCTTGCCCGGAGCCTCCTCTCTGCAACAGGTTTGTTCAGCTGGGCTGGAGTCTCCCTTGGGGGGGTCATTAGAATGGGGGACAGTTCCCTCATTGGTTCAGTTTCTGATTGGGGATTTGAGGTCGATCTGCTCATTGCTGAGCTCCATCCAATTGGATCCGCGTTGTACACGGGGGTCTGAGTGAGACTCGAGGATACACACGGAGCTGTTTTCACCTTTGATCCTATTAAACCCAAGGTAATATCCTTTCTCCCTCTACTGCTGGGTCTGCCTCTTATTTTCACCAGCACTTAAGGCATCAGTGGCTCCACAGCAATGCCAGCTCCGTGTGCCATAGGATCTGTGTCCATCAGTTTGCACTGCGGGATCCTAAGGGATCAGCCCCCATGAGCTGGAGGTCTGGAAAATGCTCTTGTCCCAGTTCCCTGTCTCCTGACCTCCCAGTAAAAGCCTGGGAGATGCAGCCTCTTGGGAACCCTGGGGTGTCTGGGAAGCAGCTGGGAGAAATTTAAAGGAAAGCAAAAATATCAGCACAATACAGAAATGTGGCTGTGTCTCACTTCTCATCATGTGTGAAATCTATGTGTGCTCCAGGCCAGGGAGAGATCTGGACAACACACTGCTCCCTGCACAGGGCAGCTTGGTTGGAGGCTGCATCGAGCAGATTTGGCATGGGACAGGTGCCAGCCCGGGGGAAGCTGGCAGCCTGGTGCCAGGAGAGTCATCTGCTGGGAATCTGTGCAGGATTTTGGCTGCAAAATGATTTCCCCACACGGCACCAGAAGAGGCTCTGAGTGCTCCCAGGTAACCAAAGCTCATCCAGCTCTCACCATGGTGATGGTGCCACACACCCAAGCGCTGCGGGGAGGAGGAGAGGAACCCTGAGCTTCCTCCAGCACAGATGCTGATGCCAAAGGGTTCTCTGCCGCATGTGTGAAGGCCCAGCTTGGCAGCTGCGCTCTGGTTTGGTCTCTCTTCATCCCTGGTGCTCTGCCTTGGCAGCAATCAAGCTCCAGCTTGGTATTTCAAAGCCATTTGCAGCACCGCTGCTCTGCTGCCAGGAGCAAAACCGATCTGACCCCAGGATGCACGGAGAGATCCCGGTGCTGGAGCGTGACAGCCCCGTACCAGGCAGGGCTGAGTCTCCTCAGGTGTCCTGCCCACTGCTACGGCTGGATTAGGGCTCTCCAGCCAAGAAAATATCTCCTCTTCTTCCTTTTCTGTCATCTTACAAGGATTTTCAGGAATTTAAGATGCTAAACCCCAATTAGGCAACACTTATTAATTTCCGAGATGTAATTTATTTACGGAGTGTTGCCATTCACAGCAGCAAGAGCCGGTAATTGCTGCCGTTTGCTTTCCAGGCTGGGATCTGAGAGGCTTGAAAACCCTGAGTGTGGCACGCAGGGCTGGCGCGGGGTGGATCCTGCCTCCCAGGGATACCAGGAGCTGAGGAAGGAGCTGATTCTCGCCCAGACACCCCAGCTTTTGCTCGAGGTACTCCCTGTGCTGGGCACGGAAAACAGGCCCTGGCAGGAATGCAGGAATGCAGGAATGCCATCCTCTCTTCATGGCTGTGTTGACCCAGACCTCCTTTGCTGTCTCAGCCATTCCCTCTCGTTTGTCCCAGAAGAATAAGGGTGTCCTCATCCTGCTCCAGAGCTCCTGCCAGCCTGGACAAGCCACCTCCCTGTGGATCTGAGGGCAGAGCTGCAGGAAATCAATGAACCCAAAGCAAACGGGGCCCTCCACGCTGGGCCTGCAGGCTGCCAGCACCGGGGATGGCATCTGTGCAGCGTGACGGCTTCAGGCTGTGTTTTCCCTTCTCTCTCTGGCACAGGCTGCTGCTCAGAGCTGCAGAGAGGCTGAACTGAAGCTCTGCTGACGTGCAGCCCTGTGCCCATTTCCTCTGGAGGTGGCTGAGCTGTTTACCCGGGACAGCAGCTCCTCCAGGATGGGATGGGCTGTGGCACAGAGCCTTCCAGCCCCGTGTTAGGAGTGTCCAAACAGAAACGAGGAGACTCCAACACCTGCAACCCTCACCCAATTTTGCCTCCATTTTATCTCCAGCTGGGGCTGGGTTGAGAGAAGGGAGTAGCCTCCTGTGATTTGGGGGTGGAGAAGCTCTCTCTTCTCCAGCTTGTGGATCACAGGGCTGTGTCTGGCCATCTACACCAGCAACACCTTCAGGAGAGGCTCCCCCATGGCTCTTTAGGGAAATAAGCTGGAGATCCATCAAAATGCCAAACCACTGCTTTCACGTTCTTATGCTTCCCAGGGACCATTGGAAAATGAGGCAACAGAGCTGCTCCCCTTCCCCTCACATGGGACTGGGACCTGCTGGAGGTGAGGGTGTTTGTGTAGGGCTGGGAGGTTTTGGTTTGGCTCCAGAGGCACTGCCAAAACTCGGTTTCCTGCAGACTCTGACAAATTATTGCAAAATATCCCGGCTGTATCCTGTGGCAGCCTCGTGTCCCTGGCCAGGCCCCGCTGAGCTGCCAAGGAAGGAGCTGTACCCAGCCACCATCTCCAGCTGAGCCTGATCCACAGTTCCTGTTTGTGGGCACAGGAAGTGTCCCACGCTCCCAGGAGCGGGTACGGATGGCAGCCTGGATGCATTGGCCATCTGGAACGCTGCTGGGCCATTTGTTACAGAGGATCTTGCAGGAAGAGCCTCTGGGGCTGCAGTGAACTCGGTGCTGTCGGGATAATTTCTGGGAGCTCGTGCAGGCGAATCCTGGCTCCTGAAATGCCTAAAACCAGTGAGTTTGGACCACTGCCTGCCTGCTGTGATGATCCTCTCTAATATCCTTGTCCAAGTATCCATGGAGAAGCGTGCCCTGCTTCTCCCTAGGCTGAGCATGCCAGGATGCTGCCAGAGGGTTTCTGGTTTTGTTTCCTGATCCTGCCCTCTTCCTCGTGCTCTTGGTGATGCCTCGTGATGTGGTGAGCAGGGACTGCAGGGATCGTGTCTCCTCTCTCCATGGCTGACCTGCAGAGCAGGAATCTGGCCCTGGAGCACCCCTTGCCCTTTGTAGGGCTGGAGTTCAGCAGCTCCCGAACTTAAAATGCGAACAAAATGGAAGTCCGAGGGGCAAAGGGGCTGCTGACTCCTTCACTGCTGGGCCCTGCTGCCTGCAGGAGAGCCGTGTTCTGGCTGTTGTTTGTGTTCTCCTTCCCCAACTAGCCCAGGCAAAGCACTGGCATGATAAAGGAAGGCAATTTCCTCAGCTCGTGCTGAGCTCTTATTAAGCATTTCCATTAAGGCAGAGAAGAGGAGGGAGCAGCCCAAGCTTTCTGGAGCTGTGGCACTGGGGAGTTGAGCAGCACCACAGCCCTGGGGAGGCTGGAGTGGGCTGAGGAGGGGTTACCCAGTCACAAGGAATCAGGTTAACGTCCTGGAGCCGGGATCTTGGCTCTCTACCGGCCCCTGGACCGTGCGGGCAGTGGAGGAGCAGAGGCTGGGGATGCAGAGGAGCAGAGGCTGGGGATGCAGAGGAGCAGAGGCTGGGGATGCAGAGGAGCAGAGGCTGAGGATGCAGAGGAGCTGCTGGGGAGATCAGGTCGGACAGCAGGGTCTGCTCGTGGGTGGAGAGCAGGGTGTTTTCCTCCTTCTCCCTTTCCTGCCTGGCTGGAGTTGTTTTCTGTGAGCGTGACCAGTGTGGGGCAGGGTCTCCTGAGAAGGTGGCAGTGGGGGGTGATGAAGGTGGATGTCCCTAAGGGCCAGGGGGTCACAGGGGTAAATGTCTGTGCTCCAAGGAGTTTTTCAGAGAGCCTTGGAGGTGGCTGGATGAAGGCTGTGTTGTCCCTTGGGCAGGGATCTGCCCAGCACTCCCTCTCCATCACCCCTGCTCTGCAGGGTTGCACTGTCCCAGCCTCACCTGATCCCACAGCCCAGTTACATCCTGACCTCAGTCCCTGCTGCATCTCCCAGCCTTGAGAGCAGCTTTTGGGCTCTAGAATCCTCTGGAATCATGCAGGAGTAACCTCCACCAGGAGCTGGTTCCTGGCTGGGGCTGAGGGTTGTGCTGCCTGTCCCAGTGAGGGGATATTTCCCTGGCAAAGGGCTGATCATGGGGCACAGTTTTGCTGCACTGTGCTGGTTTTTTGGGGTTTTTTTCTGCTCTGTGGTGGTTTGGAGCTCAGCTTTAAATGTGGGTCATTAATGATAAAGCTCCTGTGCAGCTCATTGCACTTTACAGGAACAAGGTTCTGCACTGTTGGGGTGGCTTTCACAGCCTCTGACCATTGTGTTCCTCAGCAGCTTAAGCCACATGCATGATAAACCCCTGAAATGGAGTCGGGCTCCTCAGATAACAGGGAAGGGTGAGGTTGGGATAGACTGAAATGAGAGAAGCCAGGGGCTGGTTCCTCAGTGCTAACTGTGGCTCTTTCCCCAGGGAGACGGGCTGGTGGGAGCTCTTGGCTGGGCTGAAGAGTGAGGGGTGGGGTGGGGGTGATGTGAGTTTTAGAGCGGCCTCCCTGTGACCTTACCCTGGGGCTGGTCAGTGGGAACATCAGCCTGATCCAAAATGATCACAACTGCCCAGAAACCATCAGCACTGGCTGTGCCGTGAGGACAAGTCCCTCACTTCTGCTGTGGGGCACACGGGTGCGTGAGGCAGCAGATTTCGGGGATGCTGCCTGAACACCCCTGGTGCCCACATCCCTTTGCACTGGGGAGATCAGAGGGGATACCTGGCTGGTGACCTGATCCCTCCCCGGCACACCCATGGAGACACTCCTGGCCTTCAGCAATGCACGGACAGGCCAGGCAGACCCTTCCCTGGCACATCCCTGGCAGCAGCCAGGGCATGGACACCCCTGGATATCTCCTTTTCCTCTGCACTAATCCCATTCAGACCTGGTCCTCCACTCCTCCCCGACAAGGCTGCAGCTGGCAGAGAGCGGCTGCTTTGTTTAGAGCTGCCTAGATCAGCCCTGGCCCTCGGGGGCAGTCGCTCAGCTTGCTCTGGAGACAAACGTGGCCGTGTCCTCCCAGCTGTCCAGCTCCTCACCTGCAGGGCCGGGATTGCCCTCAGCCCATCCAGGCTGGTAACCGAGCACCTGCAAGGACCAGGCATGGAGAAACCACGTAATTTTTACAAGCAAACGTCCTGTTGTGCCACACAGAGAACACTGTCCTTCTTTTCCTCTTGTGTGTGGTGCCTCTCAGAGCTCTGTGGCATCTCCAGGCCCTGTGGAATGTGCTGGACTTGTAGCCAGAGGTGTTTTGTGACTCCAGTGCCGTGTACTGTTCATGCTGCTCTGGGCATGAGCAGGACTGGGCTCTGGGGCTGCTGCTGGAGCTGATTTCTAAACTTCTTCAGCTCTCATTTCTGTCTCTGCTGCTCGTGGTTCTCTGTAGCTCACCCCTGTTTTGGTCAGCGCTGCGATGATTTTAACCCTCTGACAGTCTCAACTGTGATGTTGAGACCTGTCAGAGGGTTAATGCAGGGGAGAGGAAATCCTGCTCCTCCAGAGGCCTTGTTGGAGAACCTGACCTAATTAACCTCGCAGGTGATTGCTTGCAGTGCTGTTGTGTGCCAGCAGAGAGCCCAGAACAGTCTCCATCGGGGTCTCTCCGCCTGGAAATCCTGACCAGGGCTGGAGCGGAGCAGGGCAAGGCTGCAGGGGCATTGCCCATCCAGATGTTTGGCTCAGGCTGCAGGGACGGTGTTGCACGGCTCCAGGTCCCTTTCCTGAGCTGGCAAAGCCTCCTCAAAACTCCCTCAAAGTGCTTCTTCAAAGGATCCAAGCACTTCAGCTTCTCCAGACACTGGATCTCTGCGCTCTGTGGGGTTTGTGTGAGGAGCTCCAGGCAGGAGGAAGCGTGGAGGGGGGGGGTCTGGATGGCTCCTCTTGCAGGTGATTCCCGTTGTGCCCGGGGCTGGCAGGGCTTCGGCTCGGGCTGGCAAGGGGGAGGCTGCCAGGGCAAACGCCTGCGGTGTGTGAGCATCCCCAGCCCGGCTCTGCTGCAGCGAGGAACGAAGTCCCTGCTGTGTCCCGGCTGGCAAGAGAGAGATGTGGCTGCACACCCCGCACGTGGTGCGCCCAAAGAGGGCACTGCTGGGCCACCTTCCTCCCCAGCATCCTCCCTTTCCACGGGGTGCTTCCCCAGCCCCAGCTGCGGACTGGAAGCAGGGCTCTCCTCTGCAGAGCTCAGGGGAAATGCCGAACCTCAAGGATTTCTTGAGGGAAAATCATCTCGGCTCATGATCAGGCATTTTTAAATTTTTTTTTCTGAAGTGTGGCAATTATATTAAATAAGAAGCTGTCACTGCAATGCCTGTCCTGCCTTCTGACAACCTGCTCTTCTCAGGAGCTTAGGTGAAAAAATCATATACATCAGTGTGCTTTTCCTCCTGTTTACATTTCTTCTTTGCCTGGCTGCCTTGACTCACCTGTAGGGAAGGCTCCAGGTTCACGCCACTGCTGAGGGTCCCCTGAGCTCCCCTGGAGCTCTCAGTCCCCGTGTGTGTCCCCAGCAGCTCCCCCTTTGCACACACCCTCGGGTGGCTTCTGCAGGGAAACACTTCTGATTAAATCCTGCTTGTCTAGGGAGAAAACCGGGCAGAAATAGGCTGGGAAACCTGTTCTGACAGAGAACTGTCAGAGAAGGGAACGACATTCCGGGGCTGCTGCTCTGCTCCATAGGAGGAAAGGCTTCAAACAGCAATTAGCCTGCACTGCCATTTCCAGGGAAACAGCTCTTGGTGCGCCGGACAATGGGCTGCGGGAGGCAGGTGGGTTAAAAGCTCCAATTCCAGGAGGATATATTTAGGTGGGCCTTTTTCCTTTCAAAGGAAGGCAGGTTAGAAAGGCTCTGACTCCTTTAAATAGACTCTCCTTCCATAAGCAGCTCGGAGCTGCGTCAGGAGCACTGGCTGTTCCCTCCCCCCCGGTGCTGGTGACAAATGCTCAGCTGGGGTATCCTGAACCTGCCCTGTGCCAGAGCAGAGGGGCTGAAGGAACAGGGTCTGGGTTCAACAGCTGTTGATGCCTGATCAGAGCTCCCTAGAGCAGAGGCCAGACAAGATTCAGAGAATAAAATGGGGATTTATTGCAGGGCCTTCAATAGGGACACCTCGGGCACTCAGAGCCTCTCCGGGAGAGGCCACACCCAAGCTGGACCCCGGGGCACCAGTTTGCTCCACTTGGATCAGTTTGGATCCATTCCCAGATCAGGGTTCATTCTCCAGTGACAATTGCAGGGGATGATGGAATTGAGCCCAAGTCTGTCCCCCCTTTTAGAGGCTCCGTTTCCATCTTTGGGGGCCTGGGCCAACGAGGTGTCCTTGAGTGCAGCCTGGAGAGGATTTGTTGTGTCTGAGCAGGATGGGAGAACAGGAGCTCCCAGGCCGTGGGGAGTTGGAGAGTTCCACTAAAGCAGCACAGGGTGTGAAAAATATAAAAGCTGAATCTTAAGGCATCATCGTCACAGGAAGAAGCCCTGTGCTGCCGCTCACCAGTTGTGTTATTTCCTCTATTAGCTGGAAAAGAGCAGTGCAAATAATAATTTAATCTGGGTTAGTGCAGCATAGTGCAAAACTCAGCACCATCCAGAACCGTGTTCTCCTGCCACCATCCCTGGATCCCTGAATGTCCCTGGTGGCATGTGCGGGGCCATGGGGACAGCTGTGGGCCCGCAGAGGGGAGCTGGTGGCAATAGGCCACGTCTCTGTTCCACTCAAAGGGGCTTCCTTGCTTCCACCACAACGGGATGCAGAGATGCCCAAGGGAGGATTTGGGGTGTCCAGGAGGAGCAGGGCCGCTCTGTAATGCTGAGCAGCACCAGGAGTCCTCTCCAGCTCTAGGGCTGCCTCTCAGGGGAGGCTGGCCTTGTTGTCTGGGAGATGTCCTGGTGCTGTTTGGGCTGTCACCCTCAGAGCCACGAGCTGCTGACATGCTTGGCTGGCTGGTTGGATGTGTTGTGCTTTCCCAGAACTGTGTTTTCCCCGCTGTGGGATGTGTTCCTGCCCCACGGAGCTGGGCAGGCTGTGATCCCGGGCGAGGAGCTCCCAGGGTGGTGTTTACAGAGCACGAGAGGACCTGACAGAAGCTTTCCCCCCTCTTTGCTTTGGCATACCTGGGGCTGCTCATTCCCCAGATATTGCTGCTCTTGGTTAACTGGCGCTGTCCCTGCTCGTGGCAGGGGGTTGGAAGTCAATGATCTTTAAGGTCCCTTCCCTCCCAATCCATTCTGTGTTTCTGTGAACTCCTGGCAGCCGTTCCTGTTTCCCTGTTCCTGAAGTGCTCCTTCCTCTGAACTCCTTCTGCTAACCTTTGTGTCCATTCCCTGCTGCCCTGCTTGGCCCGTTCTGCTCCCTCAGGTGTCACCAGCTCAGCCATCCTGTCCCAGAGCTCTCCTGACCAGCTCTGCTCGTTCCCCAGCCCTGCTGGGAAGCTTCCCCCAGGAGCAGAGCCCTCCCTGTCATGCTCTGCCCACGTGCCCGGCTGTGGGGGCTCCGAGTTTGTCCCCATTCCCCGGAGCAGGGGACAGGCTCGTGCTGTGCAGGGGAGGATGAGGTGGGAGGTGGCACCAAGGCCCTGTGACTCAGGAGCTGGCAGCTGTGCACAGGCTTTGTGGAGTGGTCACGGTGAGGAGCTGCATCCTTCTCGCCTTCCCAGGAGGCTCAGAGCAGGCTCCTGCACACCTGCCCTCCCTTTGGAAGGGTGGGGAGAGTTTATTGAGGTTATTCACGTGGCTTTTGTGGTGTTCAGTCGGACAGGAAGACTGCTGTCACTGCTTGGCTGTTGTTTGCTCATGTCTGTGCCCCACAAGCATCAGCGAGGCTCTTGCTGCCCCCCAAAACCCCTTTGCCAAACTGCTGCAGGGGCAAAGGGAGCTCTGCCCTGGCAGAAAGGAGCCTCTGGCACTGGGTGCTCTCCCCGAGGCTCCTCTTGGCCGCTCCAGCACGAGCAGTGTTTGTTGGCGGGGATCCCTCCCTGCACTGCTGCCGGCCTCGTGCTCACTCCTGTGAGGAACAAGCAGCACATGATGGTTTCAGAGACAAATCAGGCTCCCAGGTGTCAGGGCAGGAGTAAAGGATGTGGAAATCTGGGCTTCACCTGCCTGCAGCTCATTCTGGGCTTTGCTGGAGCAAGACCTGGCTCTGTGCAGCTGCTTATCAGCTGCTGTGGTGCCCAATTCTCTCTGCCATGGAACAGAGAGGTGGGAACAAACCCTGGCAAATCAGCCATGCTCTTCCTGGGGAAACAGCACGGGGTGGGAAAATGCTGGGGCACAGTTCACAAGCCCCACAGGGCTGGCAGTGGGAGATGGGAGTGACTGAGCCAGGCTGGAGGGCTGGGAAGTTGTGCCACGGCCATCCAGGAGCTGTTCCTGTCCCCCGTGTCCCTGAGGGAGTGGGGCTGGCAGGTTTAAACCCCAGCCCTACACCGTGGGCAGCAGGTCTGGCTCTGCTCTGCACTTGAGCAGGGGACAGCTTCGAGCTGCCACGGGCTCATCTGTCACCAGTGACTCTGGCCAGCCTGGGGACAGGGGGACTCAGGGTGATGCCTTAAGATTCAGCTTTTATATTTTTCAGCTCCTGCGTTGCTTTAGTGGAACTCTAGAACTCCATACAGTCTGTTAACTTCTGTTCTCACATTCTAGTTAAACATAACAAATCCTCTCCAGGCTGCACTCAAGGACACCTCGTTGGCCCAGGCCCCCAAAGATGGAAACAGAGCCTCTAAAAGGGGGGACAGACTTGGGCTCAATTCCATCATCCCCTGAAATTGTCATTGGAGAATGAACCCTGATCTGGGAATGGATCCAAACTGATCCAAGTGGAGCAAACTGGTGCCCCGGAGTCCATCTTGGGTGTGGCCTCTCCCGGAGAGGCTCTGAGTGCCCGAGGTGTCCCTATTGAAGGCCCTGCAATAAATCCCCATTTTATTCTCTGAATCTTGTCTGGCCTCTGTTCCAGGAAGCCTCTGATCAGGCACCAGGGGTTCCTTGGAGAGGGGGGCAGCCTCCCCTCACCCCTCCTGCCCCACAGCAGCACCCAGCCTGCTCCCCCTGCTCGCTCGATTCGGCCGCGTTGGTTGAGGATGAAGTCACAGATATTTCTGGGCAGCGATAGGATCGGCCAGCCAGCTCTCCTTTAATAAGATCCCAGGCACTGGAGGTGCCCCCTTCCCTTATCTCCCCCTGCAGATGTGCATTGCCCCCCTCTCCCTCCAGGCTGGGAGGAAGCAGCCAAATCGCTGCCACAACCCCTTCCCTACCCATAAATAAAAGAGGAGGTTGGATGCTGAAGGAAGGCACGAACACAGCACTTTCTGAGTTTCTGTGGCTCCCAGGGCTTCCTGGAAGCTGTCTGATGAAAAGGGAATGTCCCTTGCCAGGGAAGTGAGTCCCAGAGTGTGTCTCCTGGCCAGAGTGGCCACCGCGAGCCAAAAATGTGGAAAAATAGGTAGAAAGAGGAAACGGACAGCACTTCATCCAGTATAGAGCCTGGAAAATGTAGAAATCATGAAGGGAAGGAAACAATGGGATGAGAAACTTCGGTGGAATTACCAGCGGTGAGGAGGAGGAATTGATTTTTAGCATATGGAAAAGAAAAGGGAGGAGAGAAAAAAGCTCTCAGCAATGCTATTGGACTTGGAAAAGCTGTGTGGTGTCCTCTGTGGAGAAGGGACGATGCCTTCAGCTCATCTGACAGTGACCCTGTGGGAATCTGTCCCCATTCCTGCCATGGCCCAGGGAAGCAGCATTTGGGAGCGTGGGGGGCTCGGGGCGGGCAGCCCCCAGCTCCTGCCCCGGGGCTGGAGAGGAGCAAGGAGCAGCTCCCTGGATGAGCCACGGGCCCTGGGCTGCTCTCCAGGCTGGGTTCCTGGGCAGCGCTCGATGAGGGTTTCGTGTGAGGTTATGCAATGATTGACCTGACAGGAGTGCTCTGACTGAGGCAGGCAGCCAGCTCAGCTCCCAGCCAGGTCCAGCTGTGGGGCTGATACCATCACTGCTTAGAAACTGAGAGTCTCCTTTGATCACAGAGTCTGGAACGTGGCACCCTGGTGTGGAAATTGGTCTGGGTCGCAGCTCTGCACTTCCCAGGGGCTGCCCCGGCTCCTCAGGCCAGGCTGAGCTGTTGGAACAACACCTGCAGGGCCCTCAAAGCCATTTAGGGTCTGTCCACTGGTGTCAGGCAGTGCCACCTCCCTGGAACCAGAGGGATCCCCTGTCCCCAGGGCTCTCTGCGGTCCCTCGGTGGATGCAGGCCAGCCCACACCTAATTGCTGTTAGAATCCCCCGTTGCTATGGCGACTCCCCAAGCATGATCTCTCTGTGCTGTCTCCCCACGCCCAGGTCCTGCATCCCCACCAGAGCTGTGTCTGCACCTCAGGATGTCCACATGCCCCGTCCCAGGTTTCAGAGGTGCTTCATAATCCCCTCGGAGCGTGAGCAGAATCTCTCCTGAGCTGGTGAAGGGTTTGCTTTGGAGAGCTCTGATAAGAAGGTTAAGGAGAGGCCAGCAGTGCTCACCCCACTGCCGAGAGCTCCAACGCTAAACTTAGCCCCTGAGTCACTCCTGAGTCAGCACTTTGGGGGCAGGGAATCTTCATTTCTCTTTTCTTCCCTTCATTTTTTTGTCTTTTTAACAATGATGCACCCAAGGTAGGCTCCAGATTGGATTGATTTTGATCCCCATCCAGCACGTTACCTGCCTGCAGCCCTTTCCGCTGGAGCATCCCTGCGCCGCTCCAGAAGAGTGAGCTCCATCCTCTGATGCCTGCCATGGCCACAGCCTGTCTGCAGCTGAGCAGCTTCCTCTCCTTTCCCATCATGAGTGGCCCCAGATGTGGAAACTCTGCCTGCTCAGCGAGGTCTGTGCTGGGAAAGCGCTGGCAGAGGCTGTGGGCAGGTAGAGCATCCCTGGAGCTGCTTGGAAACACCATGAGTGAAGATGCATCCAGAGGCTCTTATCCCAGCATGGGGCATGAGTGCTGCAGCACTGCCAGCACCACCAGAAGCGCTCTGAAAAACCCACGTGAGGGTTAAAATAAGGAACACCAGGAGATGCAGATGTGCTGGGCCTCCAGAGCTGCTCTGTGCGGTGCTCAAGCCTCCTCCAGAGCAGCCTGTCCCTGTGCCGTGCCACCAGCCAGCCCTCCCCAGAACAGCTCCCTGGGGGCTCTGATGGAGCAGAGCTCTGTGCTGAACACCCTTTCCCAGGACGGAGCAGGCTGGCCAGGCAGTTTCCCACATCCCTAGAAAGTAAATCCTGGGAGCAGAGTCCCCACTGCCAGCCGGCTGTATCCATTTGTGTGAGATCCCACTGAGTGTGTTTTGCATAATTTGTTTCTCAGAATGAAGTGTTTTACAAGTGCAGCGTTTAATCACCTTGCAGAAAGGGGATGAAAAACCATCCCCAAGCCTGGGGCTGGGAAACAGCTGGAAAGGAACCTGGAGAAGGGGCTGTGTGCTCATCCCACTGGGCTGGAGAGCCCAGAGGAGCGGGTGTGTGCAGGCAGAGGGCCTGGGGCTGGACAGGAGAGCTGCAAACACCGGACATGGAGGTATCTGTACAGAGCCAAGCCCCAGCATCCTGCCCAGGAGCTGGAGCTGCTCCCCAGCCTGCTGTGCCTGCCTTCCCAGGGCCTGACTGGAGGAGGAGGTGATGCGGGTGCTGTGCATCCCAAGCCTCTGCGAGCCAGCCCCATAACAGCTCCTCAAACACAGCTCTTCCCTGGGGCCCTGGCACTCCCCCACTTCTGTTCTTATTAGAGACACCCCAAAACTTGACAAGTGAAGTCTCTTTCCAGCTGAGTTTCTGGCAACCAGGTGAATCCAAGCAAGCCTGGGTCGGAGGCAAGGCTGACAACACCCGAGCCAGGAAATTACTCCTGGGCTCTGCACAGAACCTGGCCCTTCCTCGAGGCAGAGGTGCCTCTATTTTGATTAAGGATTGCTGGCCAGCTGCCTTCTTTCTGGCACCTAGGGATAAATCAGTGGCTTGTTGGACCCTGAAGGGCACAGTGAGCAGTGGATGCTCCTCTCTCTGCTCTGGGGGTGATGGAGGGTGTTGGGCTGGGGGGATGCTGTCGCTGTCATTTTTTTTTTATTCCCAGCAGGTGAAGGATGAAAAATCAGAGTAATGGCCAAGGATCCGGCATCCACTTGACTTCTCTTGCCCATGGCAGAACGATAAATCCAGTTAAGGCATTGCAGCGGGGCAAGACCGCGAGGTTACCCCGCCCGGAGCCAGCCGCTCCGGGAGCTGAGGATGATGCTGGACCAGCCGCTTCAAGGGGTGCTCCCCCTCCCTGTCCCTGCCTCGCCTTTGATCTGCGGTGGGGGACCGCGTTCCCAGCCGGGAACCGGCTCAGCCCGGGCTGGCGGAGCAGCAGGAGCCTCCCCGTGACTAATGAGCTGTTTGCTGCCGGCTGCCTGCACCGCGGTGGGTACTCAGACCTGTGCTGATAAACCGAGTGCCTCCTCCCGCTGCACGCGTCTCAGCCGCTCCCTCTTATCCCAAGGATCTCTCCTCCGAGCTCCGCTCCTGCCTCTTCCACAGCAAACCCTGCTGGGGTCTGATCCTGCTGCCGGGAGCTGTGGGGTGGGGGCGGCTCTGGGTGTGGGTGGTCCCTGCACTGAGCTGGGAGAAGGGCAGGGGACTCCAGGGGGCTTCTGGCCGTCCCTGTGACACAGAGTGTGGCTCTCGGCTTCACGGAGAGGGTCTGAGTTTTGCACCTTGGCTCTGGCTGATGCCTTTAGTGCTGGTAAAAATAAGAGACGAACACAGCAGTATAGGGGGGAAAAGGGTATTACCTTGGTTTAATGGGATCCCAGGGGCACAACTCGGCCCAGGTGGGAACAGCCGAGCAGCACCCCCGGGTCCAACGCGGATCCAATTGGATGGAGCTCAGCAATGAGCAGATCGACCTCAAATCCCCAATCAGAAACTGAACAAATGAGATAATTGTCCCCCTCTCCCCCCCCCCAAGTGAGGCTACAGCCGAGTTTAAAAAACCTGTTCCAGAGAGGAGGCTCCGGGCAAGGCTGGAGCCTCCGGTTTGGAGACAGTCGGGATGTTTTGTCTACTCCCCTCAGAGAAGCCCCAACCTGAGCTCAATATCAACTATGAAGTTATAAACACGCAGTGCTAAGGGTACAGGGAGTGTTTGTGAAGGGGACAGGGAAAGGGAAAGGGGATAAGGAAAGAGAAAGGGTATAAAATTGTATAAAATTGTATAAAAAAGAAAAGACAGAAAACCATCAGGCATCAGGCGGGTGCTGCAGGAGATCACCCCGGACTGAGCCGTGTGCCCCTCACTTGGCTGTGAAAAGCAGCTCGGAGGGATGGGTTTTGTTGCAGATGCCTGAGCACTAAAGGCCGATGAATAGGAAAGGGAACAAGGCCTTGGGAGCACGACCTCGTGTCCCTCAGGCACGTGTGGGGTCATGACATCCAGGGAGGAAATCCGCAGGGCTGGGACGCGGTGCCGAGGGGATGGGTGCCTGCCTGGCCCCCGGTATTCACTGTGCCATAAAATCCAAGGCATCAGCCCGTGCTGTGCAGGGTTTCACGTGTGCCAGCTGCGTGTGTGCGATGGAGCAGCTGCTCCTCCGAGCCAAGGGGCCCCGTGAGCAGGGGCTGGTGATTGATGGGGCAGCCTTCAGCTGCCTGTGCCTTCGCTTGGCTGTGACATGGACCCGCTTCCCCAGAGCTGGGACAGCAGGGTCCCTTCAGGAGCAGTGTTCCCCCCGTGAGGGCACTTTCTGGGAGGGTGATGCCATCCCGGAGGCAGGGCTTGATGCCCAGGGAGCAGGGACCACTGGGGGGCTTCTCCAAGGAGCCGAGGCTCGCACTGGCCAATTTCCCAGGAATCAGGACATGTTCCATGACACTCTGTGTGTTCATCTGACAGCTCCCGAGCCCCTCGGATGCTCCCGAGCCCCTCGGACGGTCCCGGCCGTGTGTGTCAGCAGAACTGTCACCAGCACTGACAGGAGCTGCTCCTACACGAGATGTTCCCATGGAATGTGCAGCCAGTGGGGAGCGGGGACAGTGAGCACCTCTGCAGGGGGACAAGCAGCACACAAACCCCCAGGACAAGCAGGGCTGGCTCTGGTGTGTGTGGCCAACTCACGGGTGAAAGCCTGAGCAGACACTGACAACCCGGCCATCAAACCTGGGTCAGCCAGGAGACATAAATCCTGGTATTTGGGATTAGTGCAGGTAATTTGTTTGAAAGACAGACAAATCCCTTTCCTGGAGGTGCTTGCTTGTCACGGGAGACGTTCCTTGTGTCCAGAAGAGTTCCTCCGGTTGAACAGCTCCTGCTCTTTCAAGGGAAATGGGCCCTGGAGTTGCTAATCACTGGGCTGGAGGATTTTTTTCCTTAACACTTGTTGGTGATTGCTTCCTCCTCCTCCCTTTTGTGTTTCTGCAACACCCCAGGCTTGGGAAGAACCATCTGCTGATTTGATTAATGGCCCTTTTCTGAAAAAGCAACAGAGACAAATGTCCTCCTGAACATGGCAGAGAGAAATGGAGAAACAGGTTGGCTAATTTTCAGCCATTATTTTGGAACCCAAACTCCTTCCCAGTATCAATTTAGCTATTATTTCAAAAACTAATTAATCTTCACTCAGGCAGCTCCAAGAGACCTCAGTTTAGATAATTAACAGCCTATAGATTATGAAAATTCCTGCTTTTGGATCCCACTGCAGTGCTTGCCTTCGACAACACTCTCGCCATCGTCCTGCTTACCAATTCCTTTCATCAATCCATCTTTTTTTTTTTGACAATCAAGAGTAAATAATGAGCTATGATGGATTTTGCTTGCTTTCTTGTAGCTCCATTCCATTTTTTAATTTTTTTTTTTTTTAGTCCTTAAATGTTCTTCAACCAGGCAATTTTTGAGGTGGTTTTGCAGCTAATTACAGCCAAATAAGAGCAAATTGCTGCTGCTGCGTGGAAGAGCTGGAGAAAGGCTGGATTTGGCTTATGGAAAGTTGGGAGATAAAGAAAGGAGACCCTAGAAAGTTAGGATGGGGTTTTTTTCCCCTTTTTCAGTCTTGCGTGATTGAACCTGAACTTCCAACATGTTCTGCTGGGCTGGGGCTGGGCTGATCCCCCATCCTGGCCTCTTGCTCACTGTCAGTTCTGATCCTCTTGGACACCCAGCCCCTGTGAGATCGATCTCACCTTCCCAGGGTCAGAGCGATCAATTTCCCGGGCATTCCCCTGGAATTGTGCCACAGGGAGAGGCCTCGGGGTGTGGGGAGGGAGAGCGGTGCTGGTGCAGCGAGGCTGGGAGAGCGGAAGCTTCTCCCTCACCCTCCTTTCCTCACCAGCTGGGGTTTCTCTCCAGTCAAATTCAGACCAGGTTTAACAAGGCCCAGCCTTGCTGGTTGCTGACGATTTCATTTCCAGCGTGCTGTGAATTACAAGCCTGCACAACAACGCCGAGCCCTGGCAGCAAATTGCTGTCCCCACGTCCCTCCGGTGCCACCGCTACCGGCCAGTCCCCTCATTGCTCGCTGTCCTGACTGCGTTCCGCTGGTGCTGGGGTTCACCCACAGCTCCTGCCTGGCTCTCAGCAGTGGCTGCTGCTCCCTCTGCCCCCCCACACCCCCGTCAAGTTTATTAATGAAAACCTTATCTGTCTGCGCAGATAACGCCGGCAATAATTAATACTCAGCCAGCTCTGTCAGGCTCCTCAGCTCTCCCACCCCTCTGCCTTCATCTCTTTCCTATTTGCAGTTTCCCAGGTGCTTGGTTAGTGCTGGGGAGGGGTTTTTTTTGAGGGGGGAGTGGTATTTAGATCTTCCTCGCCCTGTGCAGTTTTCAGTCTTCCTGGCTGCATCCCCAACCCCTGCTTAAAATCTGCAGCAGTGGGGTTGGTGTTTTGTTCTCCACCCAATGCACCCAGGTCCTTAAGCGGAAGCAGCCCCACGGTGGGTTGGAATTAGAGGATCTTTAGGGTCCTTTCCAACCCATTCTATGATTCTGTGAAAATCATCTGAGTTTTCCTTGCTCAGGGCACAGCTGGAGCACATGGGGAGCTGGATGGGCTCAGTTTCAAGAGACCTGCCTGGGTCACAGCTCCCCCAGGTCCCATCCCTGCTGGGAACCAAGCGACAGCCCCACCTCTGCAGCAGGGGCCTGGCCCAGCTCTGCTCCAGCTCCTTTTTTTTTATTATTGTGTTTACATTCGTTGTTTCTTGGCTCAAATCTTTCAGCCTGATAAAGGATGACAGCACTTCTCGAGTGCCTGGGATGGCATAAATAATTCCGGTGCTGAGAGCGAGATTTACAGTGATATAAATGTCAGGAGTGAGCCCAGTTTGTATTAATGGCCTTATTAGTTATGTTGCTGTAAAATACTGATACTCCAGTTGTTAAGCAGCCATGGCTTCGCTCTGCAGCATTAATTCAATAAATTGGGCCTTTTTAATATAAATCTTAGAGTCTGCTGAGTCCTATTAGAAAATCCTTCATGATGTGTCAGAGATCTTCAAATGGCTTTGGCTGAGGCAGACCTGGGAATATAAAAGCTGCTCAATGTGCAGGTGTGGGGTGAAGACACTGAATCCTGTGCCTGGGCTGCAGCTCAGCACCTCCTGTGGGGTGGGGATGGGGCACAGGGTGTCACAGAAGTGCCCTGGCCCCTGGAGCTCGGGGGTTTCAGCCACCAGCTGCGTCCCAGCGGTCAGGACTGGATGTCCCCTGTGAGCCAAAACTTGATGTGGCTTCAACCCCAAGCTCTGGCTCACCCAGCATCGGGAGCAGGTCCCGGGAGGAGAGGAAAAGACTGGGGCTGGGATGGTGACCCTGGAGGGAGGAGACGCCCCTGGCGCTGCTCTCATCCCTCTCCGTGCCCTCCCCCGCCGTGTCCCTGTCACCGCCTCTGCTCCGCTCGCCGCTGTCACCTCGTCCCGCGTTAATCCGGAGGTGAGCTGACAGCCGGGACACCTCTCCTTGTCTGCCCCGGCCCCGAGGTGTCCCCTCCTCGCCTGCTCCCGCCGGGCTGCCAGCCCCCTCCTGGCCCCCGTGAGCGGTGCCAGCGCTGTCCCCATCCCGTCTGTCCCTTCCCTGGAGCCGCTGCTCCTGCCGAGGCTCGTTTGCAACTCTGCAAACTTTCCATCAGCGAGATGCGCAGGGAGGGGTTGGGGGGAAAGCACCACGATAATTGAAAATAAATGATGCATTCTATGAAATAAATGTTCTGGTGCAGCCGGCTTGCTGCAGAGGGTTATTTATTTATTTATTTATTTATTTATTTATTTCTCCTAGAGTTCAGAGGTGCCTGGGAAAAGGGGGCTTGGTAGGAAAGGAATGGCACTCCCAGGCTGGTGGGGGTGTGGGCTTCCACCTGTGGTTTGGAATGTCCCCTGCAGTGATGGCCTCTGGATTGGGATTTGAGCACCAGGTGGGAGTTCAGAGCAGGACAGGCATCGTTCTGGGCCGTGGCTGAGGTCTCTGGGCTCAGTGCCCAGGTCAGGATGAGGGGAAAGCAGCCCCTTCTCCCCTTGCCACCGCTTGCATGTGGGATGTCCCACGTCTGACAAAGTGTCCCTCTGTTTAATGTCCCTCCTCAGGCCATGGCTGTGGCTCTCCCGAGCCTCCTGCCCCAGACCTGCCTGACCCTGCGCCTCTGACCCACCAGGATCTGTTCTCCAGCCACTGCTGGGAATTTGGGTTGGCTCACGGTGACCAGAGCTCTGCTGCTGCCCCGCCTGAGGTTAACACAGGCGAGGCAAACAGACCCTCTGCCCCAGGGGAGTTTGCTTTGAAACGTTCCTCTGGTGAGGATTGACTCTTGACACAGCCGTTTGTTACGGGAAGAGGCTGCATTTTCCTGGGAGATGTTGGGTTTAACCAGGAACATGAAACTTTCTCCTGCCTTGGATCCCGCACATCACTGACTGACCACGTCGTGGTTCTTATGCCTTGATAAGACTTATCCTGGATTATTATTTGGCTGCTAATTAATCTTGAGAGTGATGTAAAGGCTTTGAACTGGTGTTTGAAGATTTGAGTGGATGGTTTTTGCTCTTGTCAGAGAAGGAGGGATTTGGAGGTAAGATCCCAGCTCTGAATGACATTAAGTGGCTCTGCCCTGACAGGTTGGAATGGCTCCTGACTCCCTCTCCTGCCAGCACCTGCAGGGGCCCTGCAAGACAAATCCCCTTGGGAACCAGGAGCACAATGGTGCTTGGGGAGGGCTGCCAGCCAGGGTGACACTGCCTGGGGAGGGGACACTCCCTGTGCCAAGAGTCAGACACCAGCAGGAGCCTCTGGCTGGGTCTGAGAGGTTTGGCGTTACCAGCTCAGCCCTTTTGTTCTCCCACGGGCATTTTCCCCAATATCGCCTGGTGCTGAAGGACAGCTCAGACGGCTCATTAATCACTGCTGATGACGGAGCTGTGACGCCGAGGTCCCGGTGGCTGCTGCTTCCCCAGCCAAAGATATTTTGCAGATGATGTTCCCTGAAAACTCCAGATGAAAACTGGGGGGAAACTCTGTCCCCTCGGGGCTGTAGCTTGTGGAAGATGCTCCTTCTCTGTGCCAGCCTCTCATTCCTGCCCACGGGGCACACAGTGAGTTGTGCCCTTGCAAAGCTGCATCTTATTAAAACGTATTTTTCCTTTCTCTGTGTTCGTCAGGATCGAGGGCAGCTCCAGGGTGGGTTCATCTGCTGCTGCATTGATTCGGCAAAGGCTGGGGGTGAAAACCCCACAGCCTCCAGATGAGGCCGTGGAGCTTTCAGGATGGAGTTTTTCCAAACTCTGTCCATCACAAAGCAAACAAACACCCCCAACCCAGCTCAGAGCTCAGGGGTGAGCATCGATCGCTGGCTGCTGGCTGAGACCCAGCCAGAACCCCACCGGTGTCAGGAGGCAGCTCCAGCCCTCCCAGCCTCCAATCACCGGGCTGGGAAGGGAACTTGGCCTGCTCAGGAAGCGATCATTTGACATCTGCTGTCAGCCTTCTGACACCCAGCCCCGCCGGTGAGGACCCCAGCAGGAAGCCTGGTGGATCTCAGCTTGTTTTGGTCTTAATCTGACCTGGTTTTATGATAAAGTCATCGTCCATCACTGCCTGGGGTCGTAGGGAGGGGAGGTTAAACTCCTCCCTCACTCTCCACTGCTCCCCTGCCGCGGCTTTATCTCTGCAGAAGCTGCGCTCGAGTGCAATTCACTCTGTTATTAATTTCTTTTACACAGAGGCTTTTGGAGTGCCTGGGAGCGGGGCTGGTGTCACGGAGACGCCGCAGAGCCCGGCAGCTGCAGTGCTGGAGTGCAGTTGGAGCTGCCATCTCCTCCAAGGGCAGCAGGCAGGGAGCTGAGAGCCTGCTGGGGCAGCCTCGTGGGACAGGCCCCATGGAGATGGCTCCGGACAGACGGACTCTGTCCTCAGTGGCTGCCAGCGTTGGATCAGGGATGGGATTGCATCCCCTGGCGCCCCATGGAGATCTGCAGCCCCAGGGACTCGGTGCATGCTGGGGACACTCCAGCTCAGTGACAGATCAGGGCTGGGTGGCCGTGGCCCATGGGTGTCCCTTCACCAGCTGATGTGTCCTGGTGAGCCCAGCGCTGGGGGAGCCTCTGCAGTGCTGCACTGGCCCTGTCTCAGCTGCGTGGATCCCCCACGCCTGCAATCCCCAGGGAATCCGCCCACGCAGGGCTGCATTCCCAGCTGCAGAGATGCTGCTGGAGGGGCCGGAGCCTGGGGAGCCCTGGGAGGAGATGCTGAGGTACCCCAAGGTGCCACTGCCCTTCCCCAGCCCGTCCTGCCAGGGCTTGTGCTGGCTCCGGGGATTGGATGTGCTGGGACCCTTCGCGTGGGTTTTATGTGCGATTAATCTGGTAGAGAAACTATATCGCAAAATGTAATAAATGAGAGGCTTAATCAAACCCAGCCAGCCAGCACTGATGGGATCTTAGTGGTGGAAGAAAATATTAGATTTTTGTTTGTTTATCTCCCCCTGTGCTCCTGGGGCGATGTCCTGACTCTTGTGGGGGGCTCCTCATGCCTGGTGGCACCAGAGGGCACCAGAGGCTGGATGTGGGGACACTGCAGGGGGGTCACTGCCAGCCCATCGGCTCCCAGCCCACCAGCTCCCAGCCCCATGCCTTGGCCAGGCATCCCAGCAGCGGGATCTTCCTCCTGCCACTGCCCTCCTCAGCCCCTTTCTCTTCAGGAAGAGGGCCTCACATGGTACCTCCATTCCAGGATTTGGTGCTGGGCTCAAGTCCTCCATCCCACATTTCCTGTCACCCATGGTGGCACCAGGATCTGGTCTTAGGGTGTCTCCAGGTCTTGTCTGCCTAAATCTTGGGCATCATGTGAGAAGGTTGAGCATCTCCCCAGGCTGGGAACAGTCCTGGCCAAGGTGGGAGTGAGGATAAACCCACCAGGTTTCACTGCCTCTGAATTAGGGGCAAAGCATCCCAGTATCCAGCCAGTTGACGTGGCTGGGAATGAGGAGAGATTCCACATTTTCCCTGTGCATCAGGAGCCCTGGGAACGCACCGGATCCCGGAGATGCGGGGCCAGCTGCTCCCGGAGCTGCGGCTCCGCTGCCGCCCGTCTCCAGATGGCTTTTCTCAATGAAGCCTCTCCCAGAAATAGCTGCGCACTCGGAGCAGCCGGCGCTGCAAACAGCTCCTCTCCTGAGCAGAGGAGGAAGCGCGGTCGGAGCGGCGTCCTCTGTGTCCCTTCCACCCTCCGGAGTGCCCTGGCACTGACTCCGCTTCCCCCGGGGCACTTCTGCCTCCAGGGACGTGGGGATGCGCTGGGATCCCTGGCTTTGCTGCTCGCTCAGCTCCGGGCATCCCACGGAAAAGGATGGCTGGTGGCTCCCAGGGCAGGGCAGGTGGCCCTGGGGACACAGCACATGGCCCCTCTGCCACGGTGGCCAAACATCGCCACCCCCAGCTGCTGCGCTGCCTTAGGGCCCTTTTTATACGCTTATTGTGCCATCGTAAAATGGGGGAATACAATCTTCTCTGTGGGTTTAACCGATTTATTAATAGCCTGTAATGTCAGTAATAGCTCATCCATAAATCTGATCTTAAGAATTTATGGGGCAAATATTCCGGCGCCGTATTAAAGACACAATTCATAAACGCCTGTAAGTACCAACTCGGCGGCAGCAGGAGATGGTTATCCTGGGGGAGGGGCAGGTGGAGAGCTCAGCCCACCACACGGAGCCTCCACGATCTCTGGGAAGCAAATCATGTGAGGGACTGTCCCCTCCAGCCGGGAGGTGCCTGCGGCCCCCGCCTCTGCACTGTGCGGGCACCGAGCCCAGGGTGCCATCCCTGCAGACTCCCGGCCCCCCAGCCCTCTCCCCGGGGACCCCACAATCTGCCATCACCCCGTGCCCGGCCCAGGGCGATGGTATTTACCGCTGAAGTGCGCCGAGTGTAATTGCTAATGAGATACAGGCAATCAATCCACGCTGCCGCCGCTGGGGAGGGGCTGCATCCCTGCTGAAGGTGACTCCTGCGGGAATTCAGATTTAAAAATAAAGGCGATAGTCATCAGCAGTTCATTAAATTGGCATCAGGCTCATTTGCACTCCGTGAGGGGATGAGGCAGAGGTGTCTCTGCCGCCTCCCCTGCCCTCACTCGGGGGTGTCCGCAGGAGATGCTTCCAGCGGGATGAGGCTCCTGGGAGCCCTCCCTGATTTATTCCTCCTGTCCCGGTGTTGCTGCAGTCATGAGTCAACAGTGCGGTGCATTTAAATGCAAACCGCCGTTATCGGTCATTAAAAGCTCTGTCACCACCCGGACGGCGCGGAGAGAGTCCCTGGTGCCATGCCGCTCCCGGTGACACCCGGCTTCCCTGGCCCTTGGCAGCCGCAGGGACACCCGCCCGCCGTTCCGGGTGCCCGCAGCGGGCTAGGGCTCTTCAGGGTTGGGTGGCTGACATCCGATTGTCCCTTCGTGGTGGCCTCAGTGCAGGAGAAGCAGGTCTGGGGGGCACGGGGGTGCCGTGGTGCAGGAGGATGCAGGGACAGGCACCACGCCTGCCAGGGATGCTCGAGGGTGGGCTGAGATCCCGGAGCCGGTGAGTGCTGCAGGGGACTCACAGGGGACTCACAGTCCTTTGTTCCCAAAGATGAACCATCCCAGCAGGGCCCGGGTGCTGTTTCCAGCAGGGTTTTCCATCCCTGAAGCCCAGCACGGGCAGAGTGATGCCACTCCCAGCTGCCCCATGTCCTCCATCACCAGCCAGAGACAGAACTGGCTGCAAAATCATCCCACAGCGCCGCTCCCTGCTCCACACCTGCTCCCGGGGGTTCCTGTTTCCTCTCCATGAGCCCACGAGTGTGCAGCCCCTGTGCTCCTCATGAAATCCCAGCAAGAGCAGAGCTGCTGCTTCCTTCCTCTCGGCGATTCCCTGTCCTCAGGATCTGGAGATACTATTTCCTTCCTGGAGGAGGGAAGTGAGCGAGACAGAGCAGCTTTGGTAGTGGTGTTGATTCACGGCTCGTAATTTAATTAAGGGAGAAACGAGATCAAAAGGCGACGGTATTAAAAAAGAAATCAGGTGAAGGGAGTGGAGTTCCTTCCTTTAATTACAGCGTGGATTTGTAGCAGAGAGAGACTCAATCACAAAGGGAAGAAGAGGTGTCAAGTGGAGAGTCACCTTCCCGGGGTTAATTACCGCTAACGGGGAGGGGATGATTGGCCTCCGACGTTCGCAGCGATGCTGGCGGTGCCTGGGGGGGCAGCCCGGGACCCTCGGGATGCTGGGCAGTGCTGGGGGCTGGATGGGCCGAGAGCTGTGGGGTAGAACAGTTCATGACCAGGTCCAGGCACGGCCCGGGGCAGCGGTGGCCAGGGCGATCCTGGTTTGGGGGCCACGGGCTGTGCCATCGACAGGGGACCGGGGCCAGGCTGGCAGCAGCCCGATTTGTGCAAGAATTAATTCTCCTTTGATCATCTGCTGTGTAAATCATCAGTGGCCAGGAGTTAATCATGCATATGAAATGAATCCTTCTCCTGCTTTAATGAGCGCTGAATCGTGACCGGCATCTGTTTACTCCTGACACTTTCATCTCTTTGGCAGTCTGAACAATTAGTTGTTTCCAATAATCTCCATTTTATAGATACATTTATACATATGTCTGAGAGCAAGCAGCCTTTCACTTTGTACTCCTGCTCCCAGCGTCGTCCCCCTGATCTTTGTTTTTTTAGTCTCAGGGAAGGATTTGTTTCTGGGGGTGACGCGAGGGCTCTGCAGGCACCCAGCTCCGCGCTGTCCCAACGAGGATGACGCTGGGGGCAGGACTCCTTCCTCCCCAGCTGGTTTGGGGCTGGGCTTCGCGCAGTTAACAGCGACAAGAAGCCTGTTGGAGTGTTTCCGCCTCCATCTACCTGGAACAAACCGCAATTAAGCCACCGGTTGCGCCGCCAACGCAGTGTTGTAATTGGATTAATTAGAGCGGAGCTGGCGGCCGCTCTGGGGAGGTTGGGCCGTGGCTGCAGCCCCCCCGGCGGTGGGATTCGGGGGATTCCCGGGATCCGGGCGGGCTGGGCGCTGCACCCGGCGATGCCGAGGCACCGCGCACCGGCCGCGGGCCATGGAGCTGCTGGCTCCGGGAATCCCGCTAATTGGGGTTGATGAGGCGTGGCCTGGTTAACGGGGCTTGTAAGAGGCAGCAGGGGCAGAGGGGGCTGTGCCATCAGCCGAGGGGACCTGGAGGAGGAGCCGGGTGGGGCACGGAGTCACCGTCCCCATCGCCCCTGGCTGCCAGAGGGGCAGTGCGTGGTGTCGCCTCTGCCCCAGGTTTTGGGGAGAAGCGCGGAGGGAGATGAAAGTGGAACGTGAGTCCTGCAGCTGAGCCAAGCAGGACAATCCTGGCCGAGCAGGACAATCCTGGCCGCGCCGGACCCTCCCACGCTGCCCTGCTGCCCCTGTGCCAAGCCTGCTGCCCATCTGCCCGGAGGAAAATCAGGGACAGAGCTGCAGGGACGCGGTGCCCTTAGGCACGGGGAGCGTCCCTAAAGGCTGTGCGAGGATGTCAGCCCCGCTCTCCCTGAGCTGAATTGGGTCTAACCTGGCTCAGCTGGAAACTAGCGGCCCCAGGGGATTTACTGCAATTGCCTAAATCAACTGGGAAAGCCCTTGGGAGAGCCGGCAGTTCCCCGTGCCCGGGGCTGCAGGAGCACTGAGCTGCTG
The DNA here is from genome assembly GCA_013400735.1 of Pomatostomus ruficeps. Classification (NCBI taxonomy): domain Eukaryota; kingdom Metazoa; phylum Chordata; class Aves; order Passeriformes; family Timaliidae; genus Pomatostomus; species Pomatostomus ruficeps. The sequence goes on from VYZT01001430.1 coordinate 39,570, forward strand.
CTGGTGCTTTTGGAACCCTCGGAGCAATCCTCACTGGAGCAGGGCCCTCCTCAGCTCAGCAGAGCAGTAAAAACCAACCCCAAACTGCTGAGAACAGGCTCTGCACCCCAAACCATGCGGGACCCAGGGCTGTGGGACCCCACCCCTGCTGAAGGGAGCCAGGACCCAGCAGTGCAGCCACCAACCCAGCTCAGGGTGCTAAGGAGGTGACACCAGTGGGAACGACCCAGTCTCTAGGGATTCTATCCCTCCTTTACCCAAAAGGAAGAACAGAACCCCATCAGCTCCTTCATTCTCCAGAAAAATTAGGGTTTGGGTTTTTTTTCTGAGGTGAATCAGCTTCCCCAGGAGGCAGATGAGGTGACGTGTGGGATGCAGCCTCAGCCTCAGCCAGGTCCTTGGGGGCTGAGGAGGTGGCCCAGGAAGCACATCAGGGCTGCTGCCAGGGGGAGTGGGGGTCTCTGGCCAAGCAGGAAGGGTTTGCATAGCCCTGGGCTCATCCAAGCTCCACAGCCAGCAGGGAAGAGGGCGTTTCCACAATCCAGGCACACCCAGATATCCCAAACAGCTCCGGAGGCCCTGGGAGGTGTGGGGTACTTGCCCCACCCCGGTTGGAAGCTCCCACTGTCCTGAGGGATCTGCTGTGAACTTTGGGCGAGCTCCAGGAGCTGTCAGTTCTTGGCCCAGCTCGCAAACCAGCCCAGGCGGTGACAGCAAGGTCAGCGAGATTTGGGGCCCCTGGACACGTCCCTTGTCACATCAGTTCCTGCGGCGCACTTGGCTGTAATTTAGCCTGGTTTAATTGTGCTTAAATTAGCCACAAATGGAACAGCACTGCAGCTGCGTGCAAAAATATATAAAATTACAGCACACTAAAACATTTTCACGTTTCATTAGTGCGTCTTAATGGGAAGTGTCTGCTCCCCAAACTCCCTGTTTACTCTCCGGAGCAGTAAAAGTTTACTCGTTAGCAGTTGTGCTGCCCATTAACGCTGCAAAACGCTCTCTGTGTTTTGCAGGGGCAGTGCCGCTCCCCGCTGGGGTGCGAAGCTGAAAATTTAGGGGCCTGGGTGCTCTGCTGAGGCACCTCTGCGTGGGTGGGAGCGAGCTGAGCATCCTGAGCCCCAGGTGGGAGCGTCCCACACCGCGGGAGAAGCACAAGAGCCCCTTTCCGTGGTGGTGCTGCTTGTCCCCCCGGCTTTATCCGAGCTCCAGCTCGCTCACAGGCAGGGTAATGCCTCCCATCCAAATCAGGAAGCTTTTTCAGAGGAAGCAGCATTTTAGCAGAAGCCTATTTAACGCTTAGGCTGACGCCCTCGAGTGCTTTATTTTAGAGCATTTTTGTTCTTCTCCATTATCAGTAATAGTCTATAAAAGCTGAAACGCAGCACTTTGCTCCCTCCTGCTCCATCCCCCTGTGGTGTGGGCAGCCCTGCGTGGCAGGGGCTGAGGAGGCTCCTCTGTCCGCAGCTCCCGCTGCCCCGGCACGGTAATCCAGAGGGGGAAAATCCAGGGAAAAAAAACCTCAGCGAGAGGTGATTGCATGGGGTCAAACCACCTGTCCCATCAGCGTTCCCCAGGCAGATTTGGTTAAATACTTTTGGTCTTGGGCAGCATCTGCCCGGGGGCTCATGTCGTGAAATGAGTTTTAAGATCTGAATGCAAAGTGAAAGGGTGGGGATTGTCCCTTGTCCCTCTCCCACCTTAACCAGACCTCAGCTTCCCCAGGGAGATGGACTTTTGTACAAGGGGTGGCCAAGGAAGGGTGAGGGGTGAGCTCGAGCAGTTTTGGGGGTTCAAACCTTCTCCTGCCCCCGACTTGGCTCATGGGTTCAGCGCAGGGAGGTGCTGGAGGAAGGGGAGCAGGAGCTGGGCTGTCACTGGGAACCGGGGTGAGGCAGGAATGGAAACATCTCAGTGCTGGCTTGGAGCAGGACGTGCATCCCAAGTCTGATCCCTTCCACCTTCCCCAGGCTGGAGGCAAAAGCCCAATGCCTTCCCTCTCTGCAGCCCAAACTTGTGCTCAGCATCCCCAAACCCGATCCGACCGAGCTGCCTGCGCCTCGTGAGGCACTAATTACTCCAGCAGGCACCGGTGCTGTTCGCGTGATTGGAGGCTGCTAATTGCAGCGGGGAGGGCAGCGACAGGAGAGATCAGCGCTGCTCTCCGCACCTCCGGGCACATCCTCGGGGCGCTGGGACCTTCTGTCTGTGCCCCCTCAGCCCAGCGAGGCGCTTTGCTCCAGGTCTGGAAAGCCGGGCCCTGTCTCTTCTGCCCGGACACACGTGGCTCTGGGCTCTGGCCCCTCCGTCCCCCTCTGCCAGCCGCGTGTGACCTTTCGGCGGTGGCACTCGGAGAGCGGCGGCGGCTGCGCAGCTTTGCCGCATGGTCCCCGGGGGCCGGCTCGCCGCCGCGGCCACTGCCACTCAGAGGGGAAAAAATCATATTTTCAGCTCCATCCCTCCATCCCCTTTTCCAGTCTGGAGCTTTTTTAGAGCCGAAGGGAAGAAAAGGACGTGGTCTGGCGTCCCTGCCTCCCTCTGCTTCTGTTCTTTCATTCCACTCTTCCCGGCGGCTGCGAATGGCTTTGCCTGGGAACGCTCACAGTGTCTGTCCCTGCCCTTTTTTTCTTGTGCTGCCTAAATATCGGGGCCGGGCGCCTTTGGTAGGTGAGCAGAGAGGGAGAAAGGCTTTTGTTGGAGCAGACGCGCGGGCAGGGGAGCTGCAGAGCCCCCTCCTGCCGAGAGAAGCCGGCTGCTTGCACGGAGGCCAGCACAGAAAGCCGGGGTGGGACACTCCTGGTCCTGGGGAGGGGGACACAGGGGCTTGGCAGGTCTCTGCTGTCCATCTGGAGATGATGGAGAGATATCCTGAGAACCAGGGGCTGGCTGGGTGTGTCCCACCTCCTGGAGGGGACACCCTGTGCTGGTCCCACTCCCATCATGGTTTTTCCCACTCAAACCCCACAGGTTTCCCTCTTCCCTGCACAGGGACGGTGAGGCCAGCACTGGTGGGGGGGACATGGGCATCCTCATCCTTTAAAGACCCAAACAAGGCACAGTCCCCCAGGATCAGCCCCCAGCAGCCCCCCCACACCATGTCCAGCATCCTGGAGCTCCTGAGCTGGGCACTGATGGATGGTCCTTGTCAGCAGTGGATGCACCCCAGTGCCCACAGCCTTGGTGCTCTCCAGGGAACGCTGCAGCTCCACTTCCCGGCCCCTCCCTTATTTATTGCCTGGAGAAACTTGGGCAGGGTGATGGAGGGAGGGGACAGGGTGGTCAATGCCACCATCCTGTGCCCAAGGGGCCAGCACAGCCTTGCAGCTGCCCCAGGGCTCTGGGTGCTCCTGAATTTCCTGTTTGTGGAAAAGGCTTTTCTGCAGGTGGAGAAAGGAAAGAAGAAAAAAAAAAAGCCACCTTTGGCAAGTGCCTTGACCTTGGATGCAGCTGGACACGGGGACAGGCAGAGCGGGAAACTTGGGTGCTGGGCTGGCTGAGGGGTCAGCCAGGAGCCTTGCAGGGAAAAGGGCCATAAAACAGGTGTTTGCCCCTAGGAAGATGATGAATTCCCTCTTGCCACAGTTTGCTTCTGCAAAATGCATTTACCAGGCTAAAGATGCTCCAGCAGCAGCCTCCCACCACCATCCGAGGGGTTTTCCCAGCTTGGCACACAGGACACATTGTCCCATGGCTCTTGCTGCTTCTCCACCCTGCAGGCCACTCCCCACTCACTCTGTGCCACCTTTCTTGGGAAAACCAGCTTGGATCCGGCCCTACTGAGCATCCTGGGGCCACCTGGACAGGCTCTTGGCCAAACCAGCTCAGCGTCCATCCACGTCTGCCACAACTTCCAAAGGAAAGCATCACCATACCTGCTCCTCCTCCTCCTTTCTCTGCCTGGCCAAAGCAGGCAGTGTATTGAGGGAGGCAGTGGAGGGCCCCACTCCTGCCAGGCAGGGCTGGCCAAGTCAAGGGAATAATTGGTGGGTGCTTCTGGAGTGCCACGAGCAGAGGGCACTCACAGCCTCTGTTTATTGACTCTCGATGCTAATGAATACTTCCAGAGATAATTATTGATTTTCTGCCCTTGCACGAAACCTGTTTGGCTGGGGAATGGGTGGAGTGGTGCCATGCCAACGGCACGTGGAGGTGGGAATGGGGTGGGTTCAGCAAAACCAGGCTCTGGCTCTTCCCACTGGGTACAAGCCAAATAAGAAAAAAAACCCAAACCCATTCAACGTTTATAGAAAAATATTGGTGCAGCTCCAGGACAAGCCCAGCTTTCTTCTCTCTAGTAGGGGGAACAGATTAAAACTTAATCCTAGCTAAACACATTTTCTCCTTTCCCTCCCTTTGGGTACCTCCTGCACAAACAGCTTCTCCCTGCTGATCCCTGCTTCCCTTGGCCCTGGGCTTGTCCTCCTCAACAGCAGCCCCACGCCCACAGTGGGTGTTCACCAGAGCAGGGACCCCTCTCCTCTCTCCACACCCTCAAAATCAAAGCCTGTGTGTGGGAGGGGATGAGGGGATGGGACCCTTTAGATGTGGAAGAGGGAAAAGCAGGAGAAGGCACAGCTGGACTGTCTCTGTCCCTGAGCCAGGTAGGTCCCTCTCACATTTCCCAGGGGGTTTGGATGCTGAGGGGAGGCTTTGGGGGTCAAGAGGGTGCTGGGTGTTTAATTGTGGGGTGCAGGGGGTTGTAGGGCTGCAGAGCCAGGTGTGGGGGCCAGCAGGGAGAGCCTGGTGTGCAGCCGCCCATGCAGGAGGGAGAAGCCCTTTGTGTCACTCAAAAAAACCCCACTAATGAAAGAAGAGCTCGTTGAGGAAGACCGTTTTTATGTTTTGTGTTATTTATATTTTATTTTATGCTATCGTATTTTCTTCTATTAATATGCTCTGCTTTGGAGGAAAAGGTACAATTACCCTTTAAGTCTCAATTTCCCTGTTCCCATCCCAGGACTCTCTCTGCTACAGTTTATTGCAAACATTTGAACCTGGCAGAGCCCCACATTACTGCTGGAGCTGTAAATAACCCGGGGTGGCATTTATGGCACTCGCATGGGTGAGGAGCTGGGGGCTGTGTGCTGCTGGCAAACACTGGCCCCACAGGGTGGGCAGCACCTGTGGGGGCTCCAGGGATGCTGTGGCCATGGCCACCCCCATGGCAAGAGTCCCACAGCCCCCCCAGGGACACCAGCCCCAGTCTAGAGAAGTGTTGGCAATGCCGTGGGTTAACAGACGCGCTAGAAATGCACAGCATCGTTTCTGCTTATGATATAGTGCTTTTTCTGGGTATCTTGTAATGCTTTCTCAGGCTGTTTATTTATGAGACAATTTATTACTGCGCAGTTATTCTATAGCAGGGAAGTCTATTCCTGGGAGCCTCCGTTAACCCAGCCAATTGCTTAATTGGCTCACTGATGTCTCCACAAGGTACGCCAGGAGAGAGGGCTCTTGTAATGATCGCAGCCTTCCTCCTGCCCACACACCACCCGTGCTGCTAATTTAATAGTGCAAACATTTATTATTCCTTTTATTTGGGACTTAACGTTAGGGCGATTAGAGCCATTCTGGGATGGCTGGTGGAAGGGGCTGAAACGCTCTGGAGTGCCACAGGGACCCTGGTTGCCGCTGGGGGTGGTTGGATTCATCCTGCAAAGCCCAGGGGATGGTGATGCCTTGCGGGGTGTGTGGTTAATGAGGCACCAGCGGAGGGCTGGGGCTGACAGTGCCGGTGGGGCTCTTTCCTGAGCCTCACCCCACGTTTGGGTCATTCACCAACAAATCAGAGCAAGGTTGGGGTGTGTGTGTACTTACACCCGATCTCTATGTGCTGGGTGTAGCGTGCTCTAGAGGGGAAACAGGCTCCTAATGAGCAGCCTGTGTTCTGTGGAAATGACTGGAAGGGCCAGAGGGAAACCAAGCTTGGGTTTGCTTGGCTGGGGAGTCCCTATCCCTGCCCAGCTGCAGGAGAACACGCTGGGCCAGCGGTGACAATCCTGGGCTGCTGTGCTTGCCATGAGTGCTGTGTGTGCCCTCCCCGGCCGTGCTTTCACAGCGCGGCAGCTCTAGACCCCTCAAGCCCTTTCTCCTGCTCCTTCTGCCCTCTCCTGACTGTGACTGTCCCTGGAGGCTCCCCACGCCGACACCTCCTGCCCACGGCGTGTGCAGTGTGCCCTGGGCTAGAGCAGAGTGGCACCCTTGGGCGGTTTCCCGGGGGGAGCGAGCATCTCCGCGCTGTGCACGAACGTTGTCCTTCCCTGTCGGGTTCTTAGGCATTGTCTGGCAGAGCTGACGGTGTTTGTCTGAGCCCTGCTGGATCCGTGCCCGCTCTCCGTGCCGCCGCTTCCCCAGCATCCATCTCCATCCGCTCGTGGCACTGAGCGCAGCCGGCGCGTCCCCCGCTGCTGCGGCCCTGGGCGCGGGGACACCGCTCCTGACCCCGAGTGTGGTGGCACAGAGCGGCCAGGGGAGGAGGAGTTCGCGAACAACGCCGCCACAACGAGCCTTCTGCTAATGTTGTGTTTGTCGCAAAGAAGCGATTAAGTTTCCCTATGATTTTCCTTCTCCTCCGGCTCCCACCGCCTATTGTTCCTGGCTCCATTATCCCCCCGCCGCTTACATAAACGTATCATGCGGGTTTCCGAGGCACAATAGAGAGAGTCTCATTCATCCAAGGTCACCAGCTTTTACTTGCGCTTCAAAGCATCTGGTAGAAGAAGCATTTTCTCCTAAAGACGTTTTCATTGTACTCAGCGCAGAGGCTGAGGGAAATCGCAGCGCTGCACTCGCACCGCCCCAGCTCTTCTTCCCTCCCCATGCGTCCGGTCCTGGCGGGTCCAATCCTGCCCTGGAAGGTGAGGAATTGTTTTCTGTGCAGGCTGGCAGCCCACTGTGGGATTCCCAGCCTGCCACTGCGCTGGAGCCAAGTAACTGTGTGCTCCATCCCTGCCCCTTCCCAGTTAAATGGGAAGGGAGGGGGAAATAGGGGGGAAATAAAGGGGTTGTCTTTCAAAATCTCTGTCCCATATGGGTCTCGGTACGGATGAGTTCCAGAGTGGTCTCCACGGGCGCCTGCCGCTTTCTCCCTCAGCTGTGGCTCCAGGCTCTGCCTTTCTTTACTTGTGTCTGGCTGGGACTGGGCAAATACGAAGGCTCCTGGCAGCCTCTGTGGGCGGACGGGGATTTGCTCTGCCCTGGAGGGTCTGTGTCCCGCAAAGGGCAGAGTGTAGCTGTGCCCCCGATCCAGCAGCGAGCTGCAAGGCTGGGGAAGGAAATGATGGGGATGGCGCACGGAAGGTCCTGGGGGCTGTGAGGGGCTAGAAGCCCCCAGGAGCCCCCTGGTGGGGGCGAGCGGAGCGTGGGGGAGCGGACCCGACCCGAGCGCGGTCGCGGGTCCCCCGGAGCCGCCCCCTCCCCGCGCTCGGCTCCGCCGCTCCGGGCGCAGCTGCGGCGGGGGCGGTGCCGGGGAGGGGACGGCGACGGGTCC
>VYZT01001430.1:47106-65959 GCA_013400735.1 Pomatostomus ruficeps
AGGGCTGGCCGTGGGGCCGGGGGCCATGGCCGGCGTGCAGCAGGGAGAGAAGCAGCTCTTCGAGAAGTTCTGGAGAGGCACCTTCAAAGCCGTGGCCACGCCGCGACCCGAGAGCATCATCGTGGCCAGTATCACCGCCCGCAAGCCGCTGCCCAGGTAAGGGCTGCCGGGGCACGGGAGGGGGGGCCCTGGGAGACCCCGCGTCCTTCTCCCGTTCTAGTCCCCTTCCCACCATAAAGAAGGTGCTGAGTGCCCCCCCTGCCACGGGGGCTGCAGGACCCGGGGCACCGTGCCCACGCCTGAGGCTGGGGGATGCTGGCTAGCTGAGTCCCCTCTCCGGGCAGGTGCTGTGTTCCAGAGCAGAGCAGGTCTGGGAAACTTTGGCTCGGTGGTGCTTGGAGCCCGGGAGCAGCTGAGCCCCAAGGGGAGCAGGGTGAGGGTCTGGAAAGCTCTGGCTGGGCTGTGGAGAGAGGGACAGTGGTGGGGGGCATCAGCCGGAAAGTGTGAGCAGCTCCACCCCCGCTGTGCAGAGCCCTGGGGTGTGTGTCCTGCTGGTTGCCTCGTCTCTGTGTCAGCCCTTCACCTTTGGGAAGGTAAAGCCTGGGGAGGGAATCCCCCCCTACGGCTGGACCCGGCCTTGTCCCCGAGGGGCGGCTGGTGCCCCCCAGGCAGCCCTGTCACTGCCATGGACCAGGGCAGCTCTGGGGACAAGGTCCCCCACATCCCACAGCCAAGCAGCCTTGACTTTGCTCCTCCAGTACCTCTCCTGTCCTCCTGCTCTAGAAAGTCGGTGCCCCCGTGTTTGCCAGGGGCTGAGCAACAGAGAAACCCATGGAATGAGGCGAGGGGGCTGCAGGTACCCCCTGAGCCGCTCTGCCAGGCTGTCACCCAGACAAGGGTCCGTGTGGCTTCCTCACAGCCATGCACAGTCTAATTTAGACCGGCTTTATTTTGCTGTCTCAGTATTGGTTAATAATTTCCTGTTTGTGCTGCTTTTATAAGGAAAGGACGCTTTTGCTGGCTCTCCTTTCTCTTTGCTCTGTTTCTCCTCTGCTGGCTTCTGCCCAACTGGTGTGGGGAACCAGCCAAAGTTCCGTGGAGGTGCTGGGTCTGTGAGGAGCTGGGCTCGGTCTGCAGCAGGCTGGGTGTTGGGGGCCCAGCCTGTGCTAAGGAGTAGAGAGATCCTTTGGAATGAGCCATTTCGGATGCTTCCCATGCCAGTGGAGGCTGTGAGCCACAGCAACAGTGGGGATGGGGATCCTCCTGCTTGTGCAGTGTGGGGGTCCGTTCTGTCCCTGCAGCCAAGCTGCTGAGCATGGATTTTTCCAATCTCTCTGATTTCCATTAATCTGGGTAGGAAAGTGGGAAAGACACGGGTTTGGCCTCCGATGGAGAAGAGCAACTCTTGTTTCCACAGGCAGTGTTTGCAGGGCTTCAGCCTTTGTGGGGGAGAGGAACCACTGAGTTTTTCTCCATCCCTGCATCGGGAATGGTCGGCACCTGAAGGGCTGAGGGCTGGCTTACACACACTGCTGTCTGAAGGTGCCTGAGTGAGCCGTGCTGCTTAAATTTCTTGCAGTTGGAGGTGTAATAAGGCAACAAATTAGGGTATTGGGGAAGTGCAGCCAGCCTGGGTACCAGGAATGATGCCTGGCTCCATCTAACCAGCAGTTCGGATTGCACAGACATCCTGGTGGGGCTGAGCACCGCGGCTCGGAGCGTTTGCAGATCATTAAAAAGTTCCCAAATGCGTGTGCCTCTCCATGCCGTTGGTAGTGACAGCTCCGGTGGATGGAAAACAGTCCGGGAGCTCCCGGCACAGAGCGAAACGGCCCCGCCAGCCTGGCTGTGCTGTGGTTCGCACATTGGCACCGGCAGATCCAGGTCCCCGCGCCGGGGTGTGCTCAGGCCATGCCGCTGCCGGGTCAGGGCAGCCCCGCTCCTTCTGTCCCCTCGCAGCGTGCGCTGCCGGCCGGGCCGGGGATGTTCCCTGCCGTGCGGCCATCTGCGCTCCGGGGCCGAGCGGGGTCAGCCCCGGCCTCTGCGGGGCGAGTGCTGCGCTCGCCGCTGTCCCCAGGCACGGAGGCTCTGCCGCTCCAGGGGCTGCCACCAAAGGCTGCGGGGACAGAGACGCTGCGGTTCCCGGCTCCTCTCAGCGGTGCTGCCGGCTCGGCTCGCGTCCCACAGGGCTCTGCCAGGAGCCCGAGGCTGCTGTCTGGGCGGGATCACGCCTCTGAGATGCCAGATCTCGCACCTCGGGGGCTTTGCAGCGGTCCCCGTTGGGGTGCACAGTGATGTCCCCAGGCTGGCACTGGGCTCGTAGTCCAGGACTGGCCACAGCCAGGCTCCTGCTCCCCGTCCGTGGTGAGAACAGACCCAAGGCTTGCAGCAGCTCCTCTTGTCGTGGTCTCCGTGCCCGGCTCCGCTCCGGGTTTGTTTTTCCTGAAGGTTTTGCTGCACCACTGCTTGGATCGGCCTCTCTTCCCCGACGATACTCCTGGCTAATTTAAGAGCAAATGACTGTGGTGCCAGCGAGCAGAGAGCACCAGAGAGGAGATGGGGAGACCAGTTAGCCAAATGAAATATTAAGATGACCATCTGGATTCCTGTTTTCTCCCACACTAGACAGCTGCTCCCCTGCAAACACCCTGCTCTGGATCCAGCCCCACGCTTCCCACAGCAGCGGAGATGCTGCCATGGTTTCGAGGCCAGCGCTGCCCATCTCCCCATCAGTTCTGCTGAGCCTGTGCCCTTGTGGAGTGCCAAGGGGCTCAGCTGCGGCATGGGGGGTCCTTCCAGGGACACCCCCAGTGTCAATAACCCAGAGCCATCCCTGCAGGGTGCCCGGAGCATGGCTGAGGGCTCAGTCCTGCATCCTTGTGGGGCAGTGAGGGGGTTCCCTGGACAGAAAGTGATTTTTTCCCCTTGCCCCATCCCTCACCACCACCTTCCTGCTGGTTCTGCAGATAAAGCCTCTTCCATCTAAATTCCCATCAAGCTGTCTTGGAGGTTTGGAGGGTTAAAGCTCTGCTAAACCCACCGTTCATCCTGGAACAAAAGAGTACATTAATACCTTCCCTCCCGGTCCTGCTGGGGGGGGCCATGAAATCCAGCCCCCCAGACAGCTTTGTGCCCAGAGCAGAGCTCTGCCAAAGTAAATGGATTATTGACCAGTTTGCAGTGTGAAAGGAAAAACCGAGGTGATGGGGAAAGGGGCTTTTCCAATTAACCTTTTCCCACACAGGGCCTGGTGGAGCTTGGCTGTGCAGCTGAGGGTGAGGGACTGGGTGGTGTGGGGAGGTTGGGGCTGACCCAGGGCTTGTCTTTGCAGGGGAATTGCTCCAGCATATGCAAAATCCATGTAGGATTTGAGGGGATTTTGTGCCCACTGTACTGGGGAGGGATGGGATCAGGGACAGGGACCACCTACGCTGCCCTGAGCCCCTCTGCCAAGCCGGGGTGCCCTCAGTCCCTCTCACTGGACCATGAGGATGGGGCTTTGCCTCTTGTGAACTGAAACTGCTTTTTAAATCTCCCGTGTTAAGATGCCACCAGTCTCTGTCCAGCCTTTAGGGCTGGGTATGAACGCCAGGCTCTGGCCCCAGCCACAGAGCAGGATCCCCTTTCCTCCCTCGTGGCTGGGCTTTTGTCTGCATCTCTTCCCTGGCTGTGACCTCGGCCCCAGCGCAGGGCTGGGAGCCCTGTCCCACTGGGAAGACTGACTTCTCCCAGCACTGCTGCGAATTTCATCAGCCCTGGCGCCGGGACCTGGGGACATCCAGGCGGGAGATGCTCCAGGGTATCCTGGGGACCTGGAGCTGGTGGGGGTCCAGGCGCTTGCGGGGTGATTCTGGGGGTGTTTTGGTTCTCTGCTGTCACACTGCCAGCCACAGTACTGTTGGCATGAGCTGCCCTGTCCGCAGGAACTCAGCCAAAATCCACTTTACGGACACCTTGAGGCTGGAGGCTGTGGGTGCTGGTGTCGGCTCCCGGGGCAGCCGGTGATGCCGAGCGAGCGCCGGCAGCGCTGGGGGAAAGGAGGCTCCTGCATCCCTCCCTGCCAGATGGTCTAAGTGGGTCACATCAGGGCAGCGCCGGGGATTTGTGCTTTAACCCTTAATCCCCCGGGACGCACGGTGCACGGAGGGGGAGGGATGTGCTGCTGAAGTGGGATTAAGCCCCAGTTTGCCACTGCGGGTGATCTTGGAGACGAGTCTGGGTGCTGCTGCAGACGTGCTGGGACAAGGGTGACGTGCCCTCCCCGCTGCACTGGGACAGGGCAGGAGCAACCCTGGCACTGCAGTGTCAGAGGTCTCAATACCGCAGCGAGGGCAGAAAGCAGCTGCAGCTCCCCTCTGGCCTTTGCAGTGACTTTTGGCCATCCCAACCTCTGGCTTCCCAGCCACCTTTTGGTGGCCGCGAGTCCCCAGCGGGCTGGCAGCCCTTGGGCAGGGGCGGGGGGTGTTCTGCCGGGGAGGAAGCCCCTGTCGGCAGCCCTGCTGTGCGGATGGCCCCCCACTCCCGCTAATCCTCCCCCTTGTTGGCCGGGCATCTGTTCCGCGGGAAGAGGCGGCGGCGGGGCCGGCCGCGCCAGCCGCCTGGCAGCCATCTGCTCCCTCCATCCCAACGAGCCCAAGTGCTAATGAGCCCGTGGCCCCGGCCCAAGAGGGGGGAGAGGGGCTTGAAAAGAAAAGCGAGGGGGAGAAGAAAAGCCCCTTCCTCGGAGGGGCTGTCAATAGCGAGGCTTTTGTCTGCCCCTGCCCTCCGGCTCCAGCTGGACGGCGCTGGGAGCAGGGAGAGCTAATTAGGCAGCTCGGGAACTGCCGGGAGGCTGGGGGCAGCTGAGTGAGGGGAAGAGCTGGGGATGCCCGCAGGATCCACTCCCTGCTGCTCGCAGAGCCTTCATCATCCTCATCCTCCTTCTTCCCCCCGGCCCTGTCCATCTGCTTCTCCACGCGACTGGTGCTGGGCACCGCGTCCCTGCCGGCCTCCCCGCTGGGGTGGGGGACACCAGTGAACCCAGCACCACGTCAGGGAGGTGGGGTGGAGGTTCCTGCCGGGACTGGGTGGGATGCCGCGAGTGCCAGGCTCAGCTCCAAAGGGTGCCTTAGCTGGGGGTGCTGTGCCCCAGCGTGGGGGGTGTACAAGCAGCTAGGGATTTAGGGAAAAGGCATCTGGAAGCTCCTAGAGGAACCCCACTTTCATGGATGGGTCTTTCTAAGAGCCACTGGGATCACCCCCAGCAGTGCCACCTCTCTCCACTGTGCCCCTGCTGTGACCATGCGAGGCTTTGTCAGCTTCAGCTGAAGGTGGACGGGGCTGAGGGTTTTCCCCACATCAGCACTGCAGGGACTGGAAACCAGAGGGACAGCGGGAAACACTGTGATTTTGGGGACAGGTAATTTCTGACCTGTAAAACTCCACTTGAGAGCTTTGCTGAGCTCTGCTCAGGGCCCAAACCTTGGCTCCAGTCCCCACTCTTGCCAGCAAGAACACGGGCACAGCCTGGCCCTGCTGCTGAGCGTGACGGGCCACAGCAGCCGGGGAGGAAACACGGGATGAGGGTGTCCCTGAATCCAGGATTTGCTGCTGCCCCACCTCTGGCAAAGGGGGAGCCTGTGGTGCCCACGCTGTGCCAGGGGAAGCACCATATCCAATCTCTTCAGATGAGGGATGAAATCAGGTGGAAGGAAGCAAAGGGGAGGAAAATTCCACTGGCTGGCTGGAGGATGATTTTGTAGAAATATCTGATTCCACCCTTGAACAAAGCCACTGAAGACACGGCCAGGCAGTCCCACATGTGCTAGGGGTGCTGGGTTTGAGGGCAGCACTGGTGGGGTGTGGCTGTGCTGACCACGGGGTCCCCTCCCTGGCTCAGCAGCATCCCAGCACTTGCGTGAGGCTGTTTCATGGAGTGTGGAGAACCAGGCCAGGACGAAATGACAGTTTAGGGTCTCATAGGGCCGGTTTCATCCTTGCCTGGCTCAGGTAGCAGCACCAGCTCCAACCAGCCCCCATCCCTGCTTGTATCCCATCCCTGGAGAGGCAGGAGAGCAGGACACTTGAACCCTGTGCACGTGTTCACACCCCTCCCGCAAAGTGCAGCTGATGAATATTTAGGGCTGTGAGGCACTAAATAATAAATAGCAGTGATGACCTTGATGACAGGGATTGCTAAGGAGCTTCTGCCCAGCGCCAGGTCCTGTGGCTGCTCTTGTCTCCTTGCTGTCACCGTCTTGTCCCCATCATCTGGGCAGCCTGTCCTGCTGCACCTTGTCCCCTGTGCAGATCCCACTCTCACTGTGTGTGGGGGTCCCCTCTGTCCCCGGGGTCCCCAGCCTTGGGAGATTTCCCTGGATTTTTCTGCTCAGCTCCATTGCTACCCCTTCCCACACCTCCATGGCTGGCGGCTGCACCTTTCTGTACATCCTCTTCTCTGGACTTAGCAAATGCAAACCCCACGTCTCTGAAATGAAATCATTTCATGCATGACCACCCTTTCCTTTTCTCTCTTTTTTTTTTTTCCTTTTCTCCCTGTGGGCACTGAAACCTCTTCATCACTGCAAAGTCTGATCCGGGCTGGAAAACCCCACCAGTGTTTCAGCTGCAGAGGGTGCCAGGGCTTTTCCCACAGCCCCTGCTCTGGCATGAACCCCCAGGGGCTCTTTGCTGTTCTGTAACTGTGGGTCTGCTGTGACCCACAGCTCTTCCCTGTGACCCACACACAGCTCCCACCCCCTTGCGTCCTCCTCTGGCCCCAAATCCCTGGCGGTGCCATCAGCTGGAAAACAGGGCTGGGTTTGATGCCTGGATGGGAGCCCTTTGGCATTCCCAGCAAAGGGCAGGGAGAAAGGCCAAGTCCTGGGAGTCAGCTTGTGTTTGCAGCCTTGCTTGGTGATTTTATGGGTGTGTGCACAGGCACTGAGGTTGTGATGCCTGAAATCTGGCGGGAGTGGTGGGTCCCAGCATCTGGAGCAGGGCTTTGGTGTGGATATGGCACGTGCCGGGGGTGAGCAGGCTGGACAACCACCCCCGGCAGCGTGGCCAGGCACAGGGCCCACGTCAGTGCCACCATCTCCTGGCAAAGGCCACGCGACCCTCTGCAGGACACCGGGTGCTGCAAAACTGGCTTCTCCACCAGCCACTCGAGCTGAAAGCGCTGACAAACATGGGGAGTTTAAAAATAGCCATTTCTTTCGCACGCGGTGGGAACACTTTCCCTGCCAGCGCAGCGGGGACTGCAGGAAGGGCTTACAAAAAATAATGCAAGTGGCGAAAAAACTCTATTAAAAACTGTACTGGTGTTTGAGGCGGGCTGAAATGAGTCCCCGGTCTGGAGGCAGCGAGGCTGGGCTCCACCGATGACCCGTTTAACTCTTCATGTTTAATTTATGTCTCGTCATTAATGGAAGAAGAAGCAGCTGCTGCCAGCCCCAGCTGGGGGCATCTCCTCATTCACCCCCGAGTGGGTGCCGGGGTGGGCAGAGGGGACACTGGGCAGGGTCCTGCTGCCTGTGGGGCTGCTCTTCTCTCTCCTCCCCGGGACAGGGGAGGCTGTGACTTGCTGGATGGGCTGTGGGGACTTTCTGCTGTGGGTTCCAGGGCTGGGGTCAGGTGCCCATCTCACATGTGAGTGGTTGAAATGCTCTGAGACCCACAAGCAGTGATGGGAAAATGGGTTTTCCCTGCCACTAATATCAAATTCCAGCAGTGCATCATCCCACTGGAACTTGATGGCACTTTGGGAATGGGCTGATTGTATTGAATTTCTCTCTGTGCCCACGTGTGTTGGAGGGTGACTGGAACAGAGTGGGGCAGGAGGCTGGGATTTGAGCTACATTAGTGTCAGGATGAAGAATTAGCTACTGCCCAGCAAGAGAAATATTTTTGCATTAAGGGAGATTTCACAGTTAAAGAGCTCCTGCTGCATTAATCTGTGGGTCAGCTGGAGCTGCCGCACAGCCCCCTGCCCGCCAAAGCCGTGCAAGTGTGACACCAATCTGTAACAGCACGTAAATATAACAGAACTTCTTCTCCACAGCTCCATCAGCTGCAGCCAGCAGAGCAACCCTGCTCTGCCAGAGTGGGTATGGACACAGCCCAGAGGGTGCAGGAGGAAGTTTGGGATGTGGGCAGATCTACCCCTGAGGTTGGTGCTTTAACTCAGAGAAATTACTGCCGATAAAGCACTTGCCCTCTTCAAATCCCCCTGCTCCGATCAGAGCCTGCTCAGGGTTGTTATGATGGGGACAAGCAAGACACGTGGCTTCAGCACTTCTTTGAAGGGATGGGGGTTTTATTCTCCAGAAAATTCCAAGACTGGCAGTTTACAGAGAATAAAACCCCAACGCAACAAAGGCGAGCAGTGCCCACGTGTCGCCTGCCCTTCCCTGTGTGTGGGACAGCCTCCGTGGTTATCCCTCACCGCCCACCCCATCCCTGCCTTTGTCTGCCTGTCAGCCACGCCTTGGCCGGGTCAGAGGGTGATGGTGCAGGGCCAAGGGAGCAGAGAGGCAGGAGGATAATGCCAGGGAGAGGGAGGTGCAGGGGGGCTGGGTGGGCACTGCCACTGGAGGAGGAACAAAGGGAGCTGTGGTTTAACCCCTGAAACGAAGGAGGTTTGCAGCCTGACCTGCTGGGGAGCGGCAGAGCCCATAGGCTGCCGGCCTGGCTGTGCCCTGTGTCTCCTAAATGAGGGTGAGTTTGGTCTCCTGGTGACCTCCTCTGGCCCCTGGGAGTCCCTGTGTGGGGCTGAGCTCTGCAGGGCAGAGGATATGTTGGCTGCAGCTCCCCCAGGATCCCGGGACGTCCCTGGGACATCTCCAAATGTTCTGTCCGGTGGCTGGAGAAGTTGTTGGCATGGGTTTGGACCAGTCCTTGTGCTCTCCCAAACACTTCCCACGTGTGGGTCAGCATCCAGTGAAGGTGAAGGATGTCCTTCATGTCTTTTGGAGGGGGTTTGGATGTTTTGGTGGGTCCAGGCTGCCAGGGTCCCTGTCTCCATCCCTGCCCTCACCGTGAGTGTGGAGCATCTCTGCACCTGCAGGGGCAGAGCTAAAGGCACAGCGCTGGCAGCACGTGCCAGTGGAAGGTTTTGCTCCTGCTATGTGCTGCCTTGTAGCAGAATTTACTGCCCCAGTGCCTCAGGAGTTCACCACAAGTGCTTTTTTCCACCCAGAGCCCCAATTTCCCCATCCCTCTAAGGGGGCTCAGATGCTCAAGGGCTCTGGGCACGGGAGCTGTGCCGTGGGGACGGGTGGGTTAATTTTGCAGTGGAGGTTTGTGGTCTGAAGCACTGGCTGCCGGCTCTCTGCGCTGTGAATGCCACCCAGGGCACATCCATCCCTGATTAATGGAAACTGAAAAGCAGCATCCTAAGGACCCATAGCTCCCCTGCCCCCTCCCCACCGCTGGCTGCCACCACCAACCCTCGGCCTGTGTTGCTGCCGGGTTTGTCCTGCACAGAGCAGAGAACCGCAGGTCTCACCATGCCTTCCCGTGGTGGAAAAGCAGCCAGGGGAGCCCGGGACAGAGCCCTGGACAGAGCCTGTGTCCTGCCTGCAGAGCGGGCACTGGGGCTCAGACACTGCCCTGCCCCCCCCGCTCACCCTCCCCGCCACGTCCGTATTGATTTGACCTGAACTCCCTTTAATGGGCTGTGATTTCTTTCAATTAGGCTTTGAGAGAGGCCTCTGCGATGTTCAATAGAACTGGAGCAGTGCCCGGACCAGCATGGCCCAGAGGGAGATGCTTGCAGATGATCCCCCATCCCCGACAAGCGCATCCCTCCATGCCCTATTTTCCCCATGTCCCATGAGGATAATCCCACACTTTAAACATTGCTCCTTGTCTCCTCTGCATTTCCCCGCTCTTTGCATCCACGGTGGCTTTGCCAAAGGACAGATTTCAGGTGGCTTTCTGCTCTGTGCAGGAGCAGCCTCACTGCAAACAGGAACTGAACCAACCCTGAGCACTCCTCATTTTCACATCCCCAGCAAAGCTCTCCCCTTTCTCCTTGGTGGCTGTCATCTCCTCAGGGATGTACTTAGCTAAGTCAGGGCTTGGTGTCACGTTGTTTCCGGCAAACTAATGGGCAGGGTGCTTGTTCCCAGAGATTGTGTGGAGCAGAAATCCCTGCCCTTCATCTCCAGCTGCAATTACCGAAGGCAAGTCGATGCAGTTGATGGTAATAGGATGGTAACACTGTCTGAATTTGTATTTAATGCTGATTCCAAGGGTCTGTAATCTTCATCAGCACCACATGACTTTTTATAGAACAGAAAAATGTGAGAGCGGTTAATGAGCTGTAATTCTGGAGAGCTTCTGCCTTGATTGGGACTAATTATTTTCTTTATAAAAATAATTAACCATCCACACAACCTATAGAGTGAAAGGCATGTGGCATTAATTAAACCATGCGGTATTTTCACCGCACCTTTATCTCCCGTTTCCCAGCACATCCCAAAGAGGCGGTCACACGCTGCAGAAAGCCAGGCTGGGCACAAGCTGGCATCGTGTGAGGGCTCGTGCTGGGCACAAAGGGCAGGTCCTGGGTGAGGGGGCTGCATCCAGATCCCAAATTCACAACCTCTTGGCCCTGCCTGTGCTGTAAATCTCCTCATTTGGGTAGGAAAGGCTGGTTTGGGGAGGATAAGGTGACGGTTCTGCTGCGTGGGTGGTCTGTGAGGGTACAGAGGGGATACTGGGGGTGTCAGAAGAGCAGCCAGCAGGACCCTAGCAGGGCACAGGACACTGTGCTGTGTGCTGTCACCTGCTGTGGGGCACCAGGATATCCCAAAATTGAGGTGGCTGCTTTGCACGGGCCAAACCTTTGTTCTCCAGCACTCTGAGATTCCAGGATGAGTCCCAGGCGAACGTGCCCCGGCACCGGGGCTGTGCGTGCTTAGACACACACTTACATAATACATAATTGTTAACAAAACTAATTCCTCTATTCTCCTGGAGGTATTCTGAGAACTAATGAATATATTTGCATAATCTTGATTTTGTTTATGAATAATTCTGGATTATCCAAATGTGAATAACACCAGGGCTTTGCCACTCTAGATTGCCTTTCAGCTGAGGATAGCAAAGCATTTTACAAATATTAGTTCAGCCTCACAAATCCCAGCAAGCAATAAAATTATTATTGCACCCAATTAAAGATGGATGGGATGGAAACTGAAATGATTCTCTGTAGCCTGTTCTGGCAGGGTCTGCTACAGGGACCCACCTGCCTCTTCCAAATCTTCCCCCTAGGAAGCGGCAAGCTGACAATATCCATCCCTTTCTTTTTTGGGATGATTTAAAACAGAGTTGTAGGATGGTGTTGATGGTTGGAGACAAGACCTGAGAGCAGACAGGAGGTTTCTTTCTGGCTCTGACTCCCCCACAGCACTGAGCATCCCAGAGCCGTCCGTGTGCCAGGGATGGTACAGCTGTACCATTCTTTTCCTCCTTGGAGCACAGTGGGAAGAGAAAAGGCCCTGTCCTCCCTTCCAGAAACTCTCTTAACCCAAAACCTCTTCTCCAGTCCTTTGTGGGCAGGCAGCATGACCGCTGAGGTGCTTCCCACAGGACCAGGGGGTGTTACAGGGAAAGCGGATTGGAGTCAAACCAAACCCTCCCACCCATGAAGCCGCGATGTGGGAGCTTCCAGCTCAGCTGGCACTGCACATACAGGGAGGCAAAGGGCCCTTCTGGCCATGAAAAGCCCCTCTCAGCTGGTGAGGGTGGAGGTTTAAAGCCCACTTTCCACATCCCTTGCTGGGCTGGGAACATTGCAGGCTTGTCACTCAGCAGCAGAGATCTGTTGGTTAACTCCTTTCCACGGGAGCTAATTGCTGCCCACACTTCCCTGCGTGGGGACAGCTGCTCCTCCCAGTGTCACAGAGCCCTCCTGGCCCCACGTGGCCCTGGCAGTGCAGCCCTGTGCATCACAGGGGGATGGATGTTCAGGAGACAAGTCCCAAACAGAAGGATGTCCAGGGAACCCCTCCTCACCAGACCCTGCCCAGGTGATGCCCCCATTGGGGACACCCATTTGGCACCCAGGCTGGTGACATCCATTTGGATGCACCCATGGGTCTGTCCTGGAGGGTTGAGCATTTTTTAATGATGGAGTAATTTCAAGCCGAGCCCTTGGGATCACTGTTCTGTAGGCACAGGCTGCTGAGCAGCACCATGCCTGTGTTCTGGCACATGGGGTGGCTCAGGGGCTGGTTTATTAACAGTGTGAGGTGACCTGAGTGTCCCTGTCCCCAGCCTGGGTGGATGGATGGATGGATGGATGGATGGATGGATGGATGGATGGATGGACGGACAGATGGCGCAGCAGCCAACCAGAGTCATTCCCAGGGCAGCTCTGCAGACAGGGGGCAGCTGCATGGACAGGTTGTGTTTTTGGAGTTAACCAAGTGTCAGAAGCTCCAGTGTGTTCTCCCCTTTTTCCAGTGACAATTCAAAGGAAGAAAATTAAGGGAGAGGAGGAAAAACTTCATATGAGCGGAAAAGGCAGCATTGCTGCTCCAAGTGGATCTTCTCCAGCCGTCTTCCTCCTGCTTCCAACGCGCCTAATTACTAATTCATTTTTAAAGTGATCTCTCGCTGCTCCCAGGAGCTCCGGGTAACTGTGTGCTTACAATTCCCTATTTGATTAAAATTTAACGAGTTGTTATTGGCAAATACACTGTTTCACTGCTGCTTGCCATGCCAAATAGCGTGGGGTTTGGACAATGTGGGGAACGGACACATCTGATGGTCCCTGGAGCAGGGGCTGGCACTGTGCAGCCCCTTGGGTGTGAAGGTGCTCTCCAGCCTGACCACATTGCAGGTAGTGCCAAAGCACTTCTTTTCTAGGACTTCCATGAGTTCATTTTTTTTGTTAAACCCTTCCTAAAGCATTAAGCATCATCCACTGGTGCTCCTCAGCTTCTGGCTCCCTGTGCTGTGTTGGGAAGTGCCCAACCACAGCCACTGGGCTCCCTCCCACCCCTGGTCCTGACCTCTGCCCAGCTTGGTTTTGCCCCGTGCTGCTTGTGGGCGAGTGTTTAATGGGAAATGAGAGCTCAAATCCAGACTTCTCCTAATCACAAGCCCTGCAAGGGCTGTTTCAGGGTGCCCCCATGCCTGGCTGTCAGCTCACCCCCTTCATGGCTGCTCCAGGCTGCCTGGGGGTGACGACAAGGACAGGATCTGGGAGTGCTGTTTGAGGCCAGCTGGGAGGAGAGTGGCTGTGGGGCTATGGTGGGGTTCAGCATAAGCTCCCAGCCCCAGTCCTCTGGGTCACTCAGGAACCTGGAGTCCCCCAAAACATGGATCAGGGATGTGCCAGATTGCTGTGCCACGGGGTAGCACGGCCATGTCAGCACTTTCGTCTGCATTTATGGGCACCTGAAACAGCCACAGCTCCTCTCTTCGTATTTCCTGACTGAGGAGAAAACTGGCTCCTGTACATGGGAACCTGCAGGGTGTTTGTCTAAGGAGGACGATTTGAGGACAGGAAAGGCACAGAATTGTCCCCCTGGGAGCAAGCCTGGCCCGGCAGCGTGCAGGTGCTGGCGGGCAGGAAGCTCCGCAGGGACCTCCGAGCCGGCAGCGTGGGAGGCACAAGATGCCGTAGAAACCGTTCGAGATGGGGCAGCAGCCCAGGTTTTCTTTAGAAACAATGTGACCATGTGCCATATTCCTCAGGTTTCTCGCTGTTGTCGCTGGCAGGCAGTCAGCAGAGCCATCCTGGCTTGCTGGCAGCCAGGAAAAGGGACACGGAGCCCTGCAAGGTGCTCAGGAAGGAAGGAAGGAAGGGGACAGGGGATGGGGCTCCTGGTGGCCCTGGGGAGGAAGGCACCGAGCCGTGGGGCGCAGGGAGAGGCTGTGCTCGCCCTCGTGGCTGACCCCGCCTCAGAAGGATGATCCATGGAGGCACCGCTTTCCCCCGTGGAATTCTCCCTCTGCAGGGATTGTCCATCCCGTGCTGCGCAGCAGGAGCCGCCGCCGCTGCCAGCTGGTGCCCGGGACACAGCCCTCCCCGTGGGCTGCCACCTCACAGCATCCCCCGGAGCATCTGGCACTGATCCTGCGCCGCCACCGGGGCCTCTTCCAGCAGGGAAGCTCCTCTGTTCTGATCCAGCCATGCATAGTAAATCAACTGCTGGAAAATAAAGAGCCAAGCTGCTTTTTTGGCCCGGGATGTGCTGAGAGCGGTCGTTAAACCTTTCTGGAGTGAAAGAAGGAAAAGGAGCCGCATCCAGGCTTGTGCCAGGACACAGGGTTCCCGGGAGCAGGAGGGGGAGGAGAGTCACAACTGGCAAAAATTTGATGAAAAATGTATAGTACAGAATTGTATTCCTCTTCTGTGTTTAAACTGCTTCAAGAAACTCACGTGCCTTTCTGCAGCTGGTGCCTCTGCTGATGCACAGAAAAAAAAAATAGCAGGGAGAAGATTAAAATTGAACTGGCTTGGAGTCTGTGTAATCAAGGAAAATATCTCGGTGATTTGCTATTATAATTTTCAATAACAAACTGCAGGGCTCCTGCCGCACTAATAATAACGGGTTGAATGAGGTGGGGAAAGAACCTGCCATGGGGTGTTTGTGTGTATGTGTGTGCTTGTGGGAAGCACTCACAATATTCCCCATCTCCTAATTTTGAAGAGGTATTTTTAGTGCGTATTTCAAAGAGCTTTACATAAACACATCTGCTGGAGTTTTTGCTGCGAAACGTCTTTACAACACTCTCTTCTGTCCCCTCCCTCTCGGGGGACAAGGCAATGCTCTGACCATTTTCTTTTTCAATCAGATGAACAAAGCCAGAGAGCGAGAGAAGAAATCACAGGCTCATTTTGCCGGTGCCAAAAGGCTTCTCAGCCCAAAGGGTGGATTTTAGAAACACTCTGAGCAGCTCAGATCACCCTCACTAGAGCCCAGGGCAGAAACACACGTGAGGTGGATGTGGCAGAGAGTGCAGGGATGTGGGAAAGGGAGGATCCTGACCCACCACCGCCCTCTCCTGCACAGCCAAAACCTCCAGGTGAGGAAAGGAGAGGAAAGGTGGGGTGTTCCATCACCTGTCCATGCACTTTTTGCATGTTACTGAGAAGTGGAAAGAACATCCCTGGTGCAAGCAGCTGCAGGCACAGGAGTTTCTCCAGCCTCCCCTCAGGATGTCTGTGTCTCGATGTTCCCAGTTCCAGACAAGGTATCCGTCCTTCATCATTTAATGCCAGTGAAACATTTACAGCTTTTAGGCTCATCAGACATGTTTTGATCTTTTTCCTTTGAGGGCTCCGGTTGGCTGAAGCTGCTCCTGCCTTTCACTGGGGGTGTAGAGATGATGGGAATATGAAGCCAGCCAGGGCTGAAGCACGGAACGTAGTAGTTTCTGTATTGGCTGTCCCAAATCCTCTGACCTTGGAAGTGCTGCCAGTGCACGTCTGCCAAGTGCACTCAGTGCCCAGGGCCTCTGAAGTGCTCGTGCATCCAGCACCCAAACCAGCCGCATGTGCAAAGGAAACTGAAGGATAAAAAAAAGGCTTGGTTAGCATCATCCAGCCCCAGTTTGCTTACACTGCTGCTTGCAGGGCAGCTGGGAAGGGCACAGGGGCTGCACAAGGCCACTGAGGGCTGGGACTGCTGGGGCCCACCCTGCAGAGGTGAGGGACAATGTGGCTGCGTGAGGAGATGGTCTGGTGCCAGGGTCTGGCAGCTGAAAGGTCACTAGGAAGACAATTTTCCTGCTTTTGTCTCCTCTTGAGATGAGTCACTGTGGGGAAAAGGCTGATTGATGAAAGCTTTGTGGCAGGACATTGCTGCGGGGTCAGGGCAGCTGGGCTGGGACACAGGGGCCTGCGGGCAGGGGATGGCAGTGCCCGGCCCCGGCAGCCCCGGGATGGCAGCGCACGGGGAATGTCAAGTGCACAGCAAACCCGCGCTGACTGCTGTCACTGCGGGGCCGCGGGGGACGGGTGTCACTGGGCTCAGCTCCCTGAGCACCGTGTGTCACCAAGCGCCACATTTCATGGCTGATGGGATGGCACTTGGCCATGGCGTGGAGCATGGCAGCCCAGGATGGAGGAACGGGCGTGGTTTGGGAGTTTGTTCCCTGAGGCAGCAAACACCTCGTGCCTTTGTCCTGTCCTCTGTGGACAGTGCAGGCTCTGTCCGTGGGCAGCGAGGGCAGTGCTTAACTGGTCTCCGTGGTATCCCCACAAACTGGGGGTGACATCCCTTCCCCAGGGAAGGGAGGCAGAATGTGTTGGCCTCAGGGCACTGCCAGCAGCAAAGAACCACCCATCCCTTCTTCTCCATGTGGCCAGAGTGGTTTATGGTGGTTTCACCCCCCCCTTCAAATAGGGAATATTTGGGTTCCTTCCCACCAGTGACCTTTCCCGCATAATTTGTGTTAGGGTAGGCAATAGATCATTTCCCTCTGCTGCCAACACATTCTGTGAGAGAAGGAATCCATGTGAGAGCCCAAATCTGACACCACAATGCCGAGATGAGCAAGTTGGGCTGGGAGAGGCTTGTGTGGGTGAAGAGTTCAGAGCCTTGTGTGATGGCTGCTTCTCTTCCAGCTGCTGCAGCACTGGCAAAAATTGCCATGAGCCCAAAAAACCCCCCTGGACCAGAGACTGCTGGGATGGGAAGGGACAGGATGAGCCAGCTGTGGTGGGCGGTTGCACAGGGTGTGTTCTGCACCGAGCTGGTGGCAGGCAGCCCCCAGGTGCCTTACTGGGGGGGGGGTCTCCCACCAGGAGTGCTGCATCTGGACAGGTCTGATGGATAGGCTGGGTTTCTGCATGGGAGAAAGAAAGGGAAAAGAAAAATGAGTGCAAGTGATCGAATTTCCCAGTGGAAAGGGAGAAACCTGGAGGGCAGGTGGGATGGGTGGGCAGCTGCCTTGTCCTGGTCTGACTGCCTGTGGCCAGGACTGCATCCTTAGGGACAAACACGCAGCCAGTACTGGGGAGAGAGGCTGTGGCCCTCACTAGGAGTGTCTGAGCACTGTTGTCCCCAGCAGGGCATCCTTCCTGCCTCCTCTTCTTCCTCCTCCTCTGGCACAAACCCTGGGCCGAGTGAGTCCCGTGCTTCCAGCAGCATCCTGCTGAGCATCCTCGCTGCTCTCCCTGGGCCAGCTCCGGCAAAAACACCCACAGAGCCTTTTGCTTTCCTGCTGCAGGCACAAGCAGCAGGGAAGGTGTGATAATCCCTCCTCTGAGGCCACAGAGATCATTCACACCAAACTGCATCACTTTTCTGTCAGTCACGAAGGACACAAAAGACAATAAGAAAAGAAAACGTTTATATATATATATATATATATTCAATCAATGTCTATGGAGCTCCACGCCAGGGGATTACCAGCCAGTTTAAAGCGTTAGTGACTCTCAGCATCCATCAGAGGAGAACATTTGGTTGAATGGAAGCCAGCCTTTGATGGAATTGGAGAATAATTATTTCCATCAATAATTACTTCCAAGCCCAGAAGAAATGGTTCCTGGCACGTTGCAGGACAGGAGTCCTTGATTGCCTCAAGGCCAATATGTTTTAACCCCAGGACCTGGAAATCCCATTAGTGGGAGCAGAGGCTGGGTGAGAAGGATGCTGCCTGCCGTGCCCAGGTCCTGGCAGCGGTGTTCCAGCCTGCTGCCAGCCCGGGGAGGAACCCTCCTGCCTCTGCTGCTGGAGTGCATCCAGCTCAGACTTTGCACAGGTCATTAATTTGGGGACGTTTTTAATGGATCCTAATGATTGAGCCTCAGAAGGCTGTTCTTAAAAGGGGTTCGGGAAAGGCCACAAGCCAATTAACTGGCACACAGAAAACGATTAACCATGTAGCTTCCTGGATGGTTAAAAATAATGGAGATGTTGGGAAGCGACTGGGGGATTTATTACAAACAGACTTTTTAAAGCAAGAGGGACTATTCACCTCCTGCATGTTCTGGGCCAGAAATACTTCACCCAGCTTCGCTCCACTGATCCCTGTCCCTTGTATTTGGCTGTGCGTACCCTTAAATGTCCAGGCATTACGAAATGGGCTCCAAGGGAGAAAGTGGATGCTTGCTGAGAGAGAAAACACAGCTGGAAAGAGAGGGGTGACCCTTCTGCCGGTGCCAACTCCAAACCCAAGAGCTGTTATTCATGGCTGAGGCAGGCAGCAGGGTGTTCCCTGGGGCATGCAAGGCTCTGGCCATGCCTAACTGGGTTTTTTTAACATCACATTGCTCTTTAACCACTCTCTTGCCCCTATTTAACCCCAGATGTGCAGCACACAGCTGGCCCTGGCCTGTTGTTCCTGTCTCCATAGCCCATGTGGGATGGCTGTGGTGGTCTCTGCAGCCAAAGCCCCATCCATCACTGTGGCTGCAGGGCTGGCAGCGGGACATCCCAGCCTCCCCCTGCTCTGGTGCGATCCACGTGGCCTGGGGGCCTCAGAGTGTTCTTCCCAAGGAGAGGAGGTGGGTCTGGTGGCAGACATAGCCACGGGACTTTGCAGAGCTGATCCTAAAGTGGCACCCACAGCCCCATCCCAGGATCGGCTTTAAAATGACAACGGGAAGGAACAGGGATGCTTTTGGTGCTGGCTGAGCCCAGCCTACCCTGGGTATCACCCCACAGCCAGGCTGAGCCTGGACATGCCCATGCTTGCTTTATCTATTCCATAATGCCCCGGATGACTCCAAACCCCAGTGTTTTCAGCACCCCTGCCAGGTACAGTTTATGGCTTTTCGTTAATCTTTTCATTCTTTGAAATAAACATCTGCAGGGCCTGGAAAGCTATTTACTTTCCTCCCGGGTGTCTGCAAGCAGACTTGTTTGAGTTTGTTTTCTCCATTTGGCTTCTTTTCTCCATTTCA
>VYZT01001431.1:0-29989 GCA_013400735.1 Pomatostomus ruficeps
GTGCCAGCAGAAATAAAGACAGATGGTCCAGCACGTCTTGAAGGACCTCCACCAGTTCTTTGACATGTGGGGAATCCGACACACCACAGATATCCCTTACTCTCCCACAGGCCAGGCAATTGTGGAGCGAACCACCAGACGCTCAAGAGAGCCCTTGCCCAGCAACGGGGAGGAGCAGAAACAAGTTCGCCTGCCGAACGGCTCTGCAAGGCCCTCTTTACCATTAATTTTTTGAACTATTCTTTTGAGGAGCCTGACCAACCCCCCCCCCCTCCCCCCATATACCAGTACTTTAAAAATTCGACCAAAGCAAAATTAAAAGAAAATCGACCAGTGCTAGTCAAAGACCCTGAGTCCCATAAAATTGACGGCCCATTCAAGCTATTGGCCTGGGGAAGGGGATATGCTGCTGTTTCTACCCCTGCTGGACCAAAGTGGGTGCTGGCAAAGTACATCAAGCCACACCTAACCCCCTCTAACAATAGCAATCATAAGACAGCAGCATGGAAGAGACGAAAACGCCACCTCCGTCAGAAGAAGATCTTGCTGCCTCTTCCAGCTGCTGCCTTTCCCCGAATGTCTCCCTTTCCCCTTTACCCCTTAAAACCACCTTCAACTTCTTTTCAATAAATAGAAATGGAGGAGATGTTGCAGTGTGCTATGACCAGGTTTTGGTTTCTCCCACGGTCAGGCACCGCCATCTCCCCCCTTCCACCCCTGCTATTTGGGGAATAGCAGGAAGAACCCCTGAAAGGTTCTGTATTCCCCAATCTGTTGCCAGCCCACCAAATTCAAACCCCACGTCCCTACACCATAGGGTGTTTTGTATCTTCCCCCGCCCATTCGTGAAGGTATATATGTAACTGCGAAACGCCGTGTCGTGCTTCCCGGCATGAACCCAGTGCCCAAATAAACCATCTCGGGAAGCCCCTCCATCTCCTCTCTCCTTCCTCAGCATGCCTGTACCACCAGTGGATTAAGCAAACCCCCACTGGACCTTCACCAGCCCTTCCGCTCCTGGAGCAGCCTGGACAGCCCCTGAAACTGCGGGCGGGTGCCTGGTACCTTAGGGCACCGCGGCAGAATATTCCTTAATAGCCGGTACCCTGAAACTGTGGCAGAATATTGCTTAACACCCATTAAAGTTCAGGAATAGATAAGTACTAAGCTTGTTGCATTCGTAAAAATAAACTCCCTAATTTACACTCATGCAATGCTGCTTCACAATCAGGGTACACAAAGGTAGAAATCACCACACAAAATTCACATGTCAAAATGTTATCTTCAGTGTGACAGTGATAGCTTCCTGACCATATACAAGCTCCCAAAGGGTGTTATAATTCAGGGATCTTTTCATTATATGTAAATACTATCTCACATATAAGAAATACCAGAGGGAAAAAATATACCTACAGTGTCCAGAATCTATTGCTTGATTGTCACACTTCATGCCTAAGAAAATAATTTTGCATTCTTTATTTTCTTTTCATATCATTGGGCAGGCGGTCTTACATAAGCTTTAAAAATTTATTACATTCTCAGAATCTACTTGTTGCACTCACAGGCAAGTTATGAAAAATATCACTAAGGTACTGCATCATGCTTCATTCCACGCTGACTGTTTTTGGCAGGGAGGTGTCTTGACTTTTTATGTGACAATAGTTTCTACATTCTGAAAAACAGACTTCTCACTGGACAGTTCTTAACTATGAACAAGATGCTTTCCTTTTGACATACAGTAAATGTCATATACATATGCACATATACATATACTGCAGTTACAGATACAGGTAGCCAAATTAATTTCCATGGAAGTACTTGCACACTTCTACTGGGTTGTGCACGAATAGGTGTAGGGGTAGAGATCAAGCACACACAGAATTAGTCCAGTTCTGCCTTAATTCACACCTCTGTGACTTAAAAAAACCTCATCAGCAACCCTGATACAACAAGGGCATGCCAAAAGAAATAAACCAGGCCTTCAGAAGTCAAACTTCTCATCAAAGAAATGAGTGAAAATGATTCCATAATTTGTAGTTCTAGTGCATCTTGGTGATTTAAGAAACTGCCTTCTGACAAAAACTGAAAATCAGAGAACCAGCTTCTACATTCTAAAGAGACGTTACCAGCAGAAGACAGGGACACTTTCAGTCATACCAACAAACAGCAGAACTAGCCTTTCTAAATAACCTGTTTCAAGGCAATTTATGTGAGCAATATAGTCTTTATGAGCCCAACTGGAACTAATAACAATAAAGTTTCCTTGGTTCTAGCATTTATTTTGTATAGGCTTAAACAGAACAGATTTTACCACTGTAAAATCTGTGTCTGAACATAATACAAGCAGTGCATTGATTTTAAAAATTCCATTGTAAATATGCTTTCTACAAATTTACCTGGAAACAATTGTGTTGTTTTCCTTGATTAAATTCTCTGCATAGGCACTGTTTATCCATACCCACAAGACATGTGTATCACACAGTTCCTTATGTGCTCCCCACCAGCAAGGACTGTCAGCTCCGGATTCGCACACTTACCCTGCTGGCACTGAAAGAATTCAGGAAGCACATTCAATGATGGAATATTTCTGCCACCAGCACTTTTACAGCCAGCCATAGGCACTGCTGCTGCTGCTGCTGCTGTGGATGCTGCTGCAGCTTCTACTCCTCTCTCATGTGCAGTGTTTCTTTCGGATACAGCCAGAAGTAATTTTTCAACAATGATCCAATTTCATTCCCTCTGGAAATGCAGGCCTCTTACAAAAATGCCTCCACCATCTCTTATTAGAGAATTCACAAGAAGCCAAACCTTAAAAACATCCTTGTATGTTCTTGCAGAGATGCAACAGCCAGACAAAGCCAGCTGTATTGGAAGCAGCAGTTCTGCTGGTCTCACTGCCATCATCCTTCTCCACTATTTTGCTGTGGAAAGATTTTATTATCTCAGCACCAGCCAATCCGCTAGCAGAAATCTCTGATGTCAAGAGCTTGAATAATTCATCCAGGGACCATGACAACCTAACTACACTGCTGATATCTTAAAGCAAAAAGGTGTGTGCCTGCAAAAATTGATGCAGCTTTCTCACCAGTGCTTTTGTGACAACATAGTGCTCAGTAGGTAAAAATGGTTGAATGGCACAGACCATCTCCTCTAGGTTGTCACACACGTAAAGGAAAACAGCTTTTAAAAACAACCACTTGGGTTCACTGCATACTCTGGTGAGACAGGGATGTCCTTCGGCTTTGCAACTGAAAGTGGGAGAAATAGCTAGGAATGAATCTGAACAGACATGCAGGCCACTTAGCTCTGAATAATGTATTTGATCTGTTGTACAAGGGGCATGAAACATATCTAAGGATGCTGAGAATGTTCAGAGTGTGCCTAGATCGGTCTGAAACATACTCAAATTTCTGATAATACGTAGTACTGTAGATTTCATTAAATCAGAGCACCAGAGCATTTGAACAGATACTTTTTCCTCTGGTAAAATGAGGGCAGATATGAAACATTCTTTGTGGAGATTCATATGTTATTCCCCTACATGGGCCAACAGAGTAGTACACACTGTTGAAATGAGAATAAAAACGCTCACTTTTATTATGACATTATTGTAAATGTATCATTATAGAGGACAATTCCAAATTTCTGTTTCTGTAAAACACAATGACTCTGACAATACCATTCTGCATCTGCAAGAAACATTGCAAGAAAGATACCTTTAATCAAATATCTTCCTTTAATTGGCTGGAAATATTGTCATACTTTTACAAACCTTTTCTCTACTAAAACATCACCAACACACTGCTTTACTACAAGAATTTTTTTATTAGGCAAAAAAAGACAAATGTAGTTGCATAGGTTTACTTTCAACATTTAGAACAAATTATTTGGATCAATGAACACAACCAACTATGCATCTTCAGACAGTTATGAATATGTTGAAGGAATATTCATCATGCATACCTATCCTAATGTCTGCTATCATGCTGACAGGTGTGTCCTGCGCAGCAGCAGATGGCACATCAAGCATCCGGTGCTTGGGGATGGGACAATGCAGGGTGGCACTGTTTTCTTTGCTGTGTTAGTGAAATTCAGGTTCCTCACAGCTCCTCAGTTTCAGTACCCTGATTTTGTTTATGTTGGTTTTGATAGTTCCACACTAAAAACACCAAAGAGCTCTTTGGTTTGTTATCCAGGTTTTTGTCTAAATCAACCTGGAACTAGAGAAAAGTGTGCCATAACAGCTGCCGTGTTTCAATGTCACTTGAGAACACAGCACAAAAAGCAGTGGACAGCTCCTTACTGGAAAATTTTGTTTGATGATCAGTATGGCATACATTCTTTAAAGCTTTCAGTAAGTTATGTTATATAACAATTTCTATCTTCACTAAGGACTCTTTTAACTTGAAGCAGCTGTAGAAAAGCTTGCAGAGTGAAAGCAATAATGTGGGGACACTGCTTATGAAAAGGGGCAATTTTTTAAGCTACATCACTTAATCAACACTTCCATAACAGGAGGATTACCCCAGTTAGTAGTACTGCAGGGGGGCAGTGCAGATTAATTTCTTATCCTTTAAACCTACAGCTAATATTTTTTATGGGATAATGCCAGGAATGGTTGTTTGTTTCTTTAAAAAACTCAACAAATGAATTAAATTTGCTGGTAGCTCTAAAGTTTACATATTTTTTTTTAAATTGCTGAGTTTAATAGTAACTCTGTAGACTTTAGGATGAAAGAAAGGATGCTATGAGCAGTGGGAGCAAAGAGGGAAAGATTGTTTTCAGCAGCCATTGCAACTCAGTTGACAAGAAGACTTAGCAGTGTTGATGCAAAGAATGAGAATATGTATTTAAATGCCTCATGCATTTATCAGTTTCTTATATTTTAAGGAAGAAGACAGTATTTGCCAAAGCGCAGCTTTCAGATATATGCTTCTACTGAATCGGCTTTATCAGAGACAGTGAGATGGTCACAGTAACAGATAATTTATCTAAATTTCCAAGATCTAGGTCTACACATCACTCATAGCCTGCTCCACTACTCAGCACCGGTCTGTTCCCCACCAGTTTCTGCAGAAAGAAAATCCATGCACAAGGGCTAAAAGGCAACCAGTCATCCCTGGCCAAACCCCTTCTAGAGAAAATGATGGGGATCAGCTCTCTGGGGTTTGCACAAGTTACAGGTAACCTTAGTACAGTCCTTTGGGAGCTAAAGGTTTTATGTCATTTGGAAGAGTGGAAAGAGAGAAAACCCACAAACATAACTGGTGGAATAATTACAGGAAAGTGAAGTATGGAGAAGCAGGCTCACATCTGCAGCAGCACTGCCTGCTGTGTCACATGCTGCTGCACAGCAACTGGCACACAGCTGAGGACTTTCTGCTCTTACTGCCTGAAATATATTTACAAAATACATGATTTTAAATTTAAACGTTTCTTATTGATTTTCTGCACTTCTAAGAGAGAGAAAGTGTCTATCTAGCCACTATTTAGAAAGATACAAATAATGATTCCATTTATCATCCAAAAAAGGTTGCATCTAAAAATATGTCTGGTTAGATTAAAGTACAAACTGAACAAATCAATGCGTCTTCTTTTGTTCTCAGTCCATTTATTGAAAGCAAAATCAGCAGTCAGTCTCTCTGGAGGCACATGTTGTGGACTGTGCAAGCAGATTAAAGTTCTGAAATCTGGGAAACCAAAAATTTAGCCAGCACCAGAGAGTGTGTGCTTTAACTCCGGCTGTTGGCTCCACCTCACAGCAGCCCTTAGACTCTCACAGCATATGTTTATACCATGGGACTTGGGAGACTTCTAGTCCTTAAATCCAAGGTAAGGCCCTGTTGTGCCCATATTCTCAGGAGCACATCAGATGTTCCTGAGCCATCCAGACTCACATTATCCCCCACTTTCTTGCACTCTAGTTTTCACAGGAAGGAGCAGAGCATGAACAGAGCACAGTGCAGTGATGTAATCTTGATTCTTAGAGGCCAGGACATGGTCTGGACATAACTGCACTGCCCATAACTGCTCTTCACTTTGACCAGAAGGGCTTCCCTTGGTGTTTGGAGAAACCAATGAGAACAACATGATTTCTGCAGTGGATTGGAAGATATGTCCAAAATGTCATTTTTTTTTGACTCTGTGAATGTTTCCCATTTCCAGTCCTCGCAGCACACTTGCTCCTATTTTGTGTGTTGAGTGACTAAAAATAAAATTAACTGAAATTAAATTGTTATGCACCATATTTTTCCTGTATGGGCTGCATTTTTTTCTTTTTCACATGTAAAAGCAGAATGAATTCGTAACTAAACAATGAATGTGTTTGCATTTAATGTTTACTGTGTATTTGCCAGTGCTGCTGCATTTCTATTTTCATCTCCACTGACTGCTATCTTAATCTCCGTGTGATGTAAACATATTACTCATATATGACTCACTTTCATAGTATCTGCACTCCACTGAATACAGTCAGAAACTAAAACACCACCATTTAGAAAACCATTATAGGCACACTTAATTCATTTTTAAAAGCAGCACCCTGAAGAAGATACTAACTAAAATCAGGATACCCAACATTTGAGTTAATCATGTGTAATGGTTTCAGCTGCGTCTGAAAAATTCAGAATTTGCTGCTCTGCAGATGTCTGTTTATTCACCGCTTTGGCACAGGTGACAGTGAACTTAAGTGTTCATTCACACATATCTTTTCCTGCACTAATAGATAAGGTGAAAACAGCCTGATATAACTAATCAGACTCAACCTGACGTTTTTTCTTACAATTACTTATTTTCCTTAATTATATACTTAAAAGAGATGGTTTGGATGGTGACAAATCAGATATAAATCTAGAAAATCTTGCATTTCCTTAACAAGAATAACTATCGTGCATAGCACTCCTATTTCAATCTATTCATGCTAATAAGTAGGTACACCAGTTTAAAAACTAATTTTTCCTAAAGACTTTAGTATTTAAAGACACTGATGAAAAAATCATTCTCTTGTCTATAAACTACCTACTAGAGTAGCATCTGCAATGACCATAATTTTTTAAAAAAAAAAGGTCCTAAACAAATAATTTGGGGGTTTTGTTGCAGCTCATTGCAGTTCTGCAACTGGCATCATGTTGCCATTTACACGTTTTGCAGCCATTCTTTCTATTGACATGAAAACCTTGTAATAACCTTTGTGTGCTGTTAGTCTACTCCCTTAGAGCTTTTAATAAAGTCAGATTCAAAGAAAAAAAACACATGCCTCATGGAAAATACATCTAATTTTTTGCAGAAGTCTAAAGCAGTACTCACCTAAAATCATTTAAAGAAAATAATTTCAAGAATATGTTTGAAAATGTTCATTATAGATCTATAGCTAATCTAGATGAGTACCAGTGTGTCTATAAGTATCTTTATTAGTTAGGACTTTAAGCCTGTAGTCAAGAAAGGTACTTAAAAAGCAGTTATACAAAAATACCTATGAGATCAGATTGAAGGCAGCAGATCTCTGAAAATGGAAAGCACAGGCTCTGATTCCATCTTTTACACACTGTATGGCACTTACATGAACTCCTAAAACAATGGAGAGTCTTGCTTTCCTAAGTCAACCTTGTCAGGCAGGCAAATTACAATAACAGTCATCACTGATTTGCAGTAGATTTGCTAATATTGTTTGACATTAATAGATCTGCTCATAACATTATGCACTACAACCTTTGAGAGAGACTGTGCACAAATATCAGAACAGAATTGGAATTTGAATGTTTAATGTTTCTCTGTCATAAGACACAGACACATAAATGCATTGCAGCAAATGCACTGATTGGAACAAATTTCTACTACCAGTAGTAAAATTATCATTTTTCCATGGCTAAAGTGAGTTCAATAGCCTAAAAACAGTGGAAAAAAACACTTGACTTGGATATGGAAAAGCTCAGAATCTACTGAAATAAATCAAAACTAATGGAGACATACTGGGCACATGCTGCCTAATGGATTAAATAAGAATATAAAAGGTCCTTTACTATAGTGGTATTTTTAGTATGCTGTTCATGAATTCAGAATATTCACCAATAATTATATTAAACATTTTTATTTGTTTATAGTAACAAATCTAATAATAATTCTAATACAAATAAAAGAGACTAGAACAAAACAACAGAACAGCTCAAAATCAGTAAAAATATTGACATGGTAGTAAGGGTTAAAGCAACACTAAATTTTGTGGCACCAAATAATGTATCCTGCTATGTTGTAAGATGAAAACCAGCAAACCACATAGAAAGGAAGCAAGCTGTTCAACAAATACCAGGCAGCATTTTGAGATGCTAACTATCCAAAAGTGAGGGATTTTCAATTTGGAAATCAATTTGGGTAATGTCTTGAACAGAAACAGATTTCCCTGCAAATGACAATTACTTTTGAGATCCATATTCTTGCAGTCTCTGTGCTGTCTGTCCTACATGATGCACAAACACCTTGGAAAAATGCACCACTGTGACCACCATTTCTGATACAGTCCATTCACAACCAGTGAATTCTTCTCATGAAAGCTGCATAGGATCAACCATTTTGAAGTTGAATCACTTTTATTCTCAAGTTAAATAACCAAATATCCCAATGAAAACATCAAATGGCCTAAACATTCAACGAGCCTTCAAAGTGATAAGACTCATAAATGGGTCTATGGTGTTCAGTTCAGCCAGCCAAAGGTAAAACAGGCTGCTAAAACTTCAAGGCAGACTGGTGAGCAACAAAGTGCAATTCTATTTGGATTAGTTTCAGTAAAAACTTGATTCCTACAGACAACTCTGTTGTGATACCTAAGGGCTATCTGGACCTGGAAGACTGTGTAATTGCTCAAGCATGGGAAGATAAAGGAAGCTAGTAAAGAAACCACCTCATAAAGTGCTACAGACGTGAAGAACTACAAACAAGCTTACAGCTTAGGGCAAACAATGCTTTAACAAGTCAGTGGAAATAAAATTACTTTTTGTCAATCCATCAACAAGCTATTTGTGATGCAAAGAGTCTTAATTTTAGATAGGCTGCTCCTTCACTTTTTTCTCAATACATGAATGAATAAGCAGGACCTTCAGAGTTACACATTTGGCAAGAAGCAGAGCTCTGGATATCCCTGAAAACATCTATCCTAATTTGTCCAAATTACAAGCCTTTTCAAATTCTCACATACACTTGAAGTTTAGCACTTAGAATCTCCAACAACCCACCTTCATATCCTTGATGAAGCACTAAGCAGACTGCACATAAAGTGTTCCCACAAGGACTGGCTGAACATGCATCAGCTTGGGGAATACAGGGAAAAAAATCTATTTTTACTGCCCATAACTGCTTCAGCTTCAAATAATCCTATGAAGAGGCTGCATGCTCAACATCTACCCCCACTTTTCGTCTCATCCCCATGATGGCAGCTGGACGTAGCCCTCTGTTTAAGGCACAGAAGGGAAAAAAGCTGGGTTAAAGGGAGGAATCTGGGGAGGAAAGAAGAAAGGTGTGAATTATCTAGACAGCATGTACCCGGAAGGTGGGAAAAACCTCTGACTGGCATCTGGAAAAGTTAAAGAAATGGGCAGAATCTGCTTGTGCTGTCCTGGAGTGCATGACACTGAGTTGTCATTGCCAAGACAACTCAGCGGTTACAAAGTCCAGTTGTAATCATGTCTATACAAACTACAAAAAACCCTTTTAAAAAATCCTTGAAACCCAATGTTTTGAAGAGAAAAATGTGCAAAAAAAAAGGCTATAACGTGAATGATGTGAATGAAGATAATTTAATCTCTAAAACCAAGTCTAAGGAATGATGGACTTCATCATACAGAAAAATGAGAGTCTGTTCTGTGAATGTCATTCCACCCCAAAATCCTAGGATATAGCTCATAATCAACAACCATGCATGTTCCCATACAAGTTTCAGCCATTTGTATACTACATCAGTTTGTTCCATGGAACTGCACTGATCTGAACAGAATGGCTCTGGCAAAAAGAAATGGACATTATTCAAACTGAAATGTACATGTCTGGGCATCGATTAGTATTTTTAAAGGTGATTTGACATTCTTCTGTGAAACACCACAAAAAGTAAGTAAGTGCAGAACAAAACAGCACCATCCCTACTGTGTTTGCCTTCAACACTCCCCTCCACAGTAGCAAATC
This sequence comes from Pomatostomus ruficeps, assembly GCA_013400735.1. NCBI lineage: Eukaryota > Metazoa > Chordata > Aves > Passeriformes > Timaliidae > Pomatostomus > Pomatostomus ruficeps. The sequence goes on from VYZT01001431.1 coordinate 10,168, forward strand.
ACAGATGCCACTGAGCAGGTAAAAGAATTTTTGGAGTGATTGTATTACTTCAAAGGACAAAAAGCAAATCTGGGCCATTGTGTTAGAAGAATGAAGTCCCTGAACTTGTTGAGGGGCAGCTAGATTAGAGTCTTTACCCTGGGAGAGGAAAAGCAGCCTTCTGCCAAGGTATGTCCTTGCCCACTCAACAGAAATTGAGCTTCAAAATTCAGTGTGAGAGTTGGAGAGCAATGGGCTGCCATGAAGAGAAAAGCGGCAGTGGTCTGAAAGTAAATAATAGTTCTCATCCCTAATAGCCAGGGGTGAGTGAGGCTTAATTTCAAGCATTTATGATACATTGTGTCTGTCCTTTAGACAGAGGGGAGTTGCTAACTTTGCTTTCAGACATTTATATTTTAGACGGTCTACTAGGGTCTAATACTCTTATATCTATTTCTTTTTTTTTTTCTTGGTATTAAAAAAAATTGTTTTCTTTATCATTTATTTAAACATAACCAAAATCTTATTAATCGTTTGTTCCCCAATACTGCACCATGCAAACCAATGAGAATTTTGCCAGTGAAAGAAACAAGCATGTGTCATTGAGATTATACTTCAGATTTGCCATCATTTCTCATCTGAAATACAAAGGTACACTTTTTTCCATTCATTTTATAGCATATCTATTTGTAAGGAGGAAATATTTCCCTCACACACATTGAGTTTTCCTCTTGCTGGCCCTGCTGAATAAACCTGCACTTCCCACCTCCTAGCAAGAATTCCTCCCAGAAATAATATTTTTGCAAGAAGCCTAAAAATCAGTTTAGGTACTGGGTTCATGAAAACTACAACTGATTACAGGAAGAGTTTATTTATATTTTTAATTTTAAAAGATCTTCAAGGCTTCCTCACAGTTTTTATATAAGTGAATGACTGCAGATTGTCTCCAGGGCCATCTGAAACACAGTGAAGGGAAACCCCACTCCAATGAAGGTACAGGCTGTCTTGCTAATGATAGTGCCACAACTCAATCTGGAGTTTTCATTAAAAATTCCAATACTAAGTCACTAGCACACAGATAGCAATGTGCAATGTGGGGGACCTTATATAAACAGAATCCATGCCATGCATCACTTGCCCTGTAAGAAGAAGGAAGGGTTATAGCGTCTGGTTCAGTCTGGGGCAGAATTGGCCTCAGAGGGACCTACCTGCAGCCCCTGAGCAGCTGTAGGGAGGCCAGTAAGATGGGGCTGGGTTCTTCAGCAGCATGGTTGGAGGATGAGAGACAATGGGCAGAAGTCAAAAGAAATGTCTCAGGTAAGGGAATGTCTTCTTGCTCAGAGGACTGTAGGGCAGTGGATCTCTGCAGGGCACCTGTAATCTCTGTCTGTGGAGATAAAGTCCTGAAAACTCGGTCTCAGCTGGTTCCAGCTGACCTCTTTCCAGCCTGAATTTTCGTATCAACCTATGAAACATATCCTCCTGACAAAGAGGTAATGAAAATCACACTTTGTAAATAACTAATTAGAGTAAAACCCAGAGAAGTTCACTCAGTACATCAGACAGCTGCACAATAACTGGAAAAAAACATACAGGCATGCTGCTTTTCAGGAGACTTACTCATCCCATACTGGCATAAGCAGTTATGAGACTGTTCACTCATCCATACTGAAAAGCAGAGTACTCACAACTGCACACATTTAGAAAGTTTCTATTGAGAATGGTATTTATTGAATCTCAGAAGTTTGAAATTTCTCTGGTCATCTAATTTTCATATAGCATAAAGCTCCAAAATAATCCTAATTAATAGTTCCCAAGAATATCAGTGCTTGATCTCCAGCCCTTGAACAGATAAACCTGATTAGTACATTCCAGAGTCCACAAAATTTTACTGCTAGTAGTTAAGGCAGTAACAAGAATATTGGTCTCAAGCAGCACATGTAAGATGAATGCATTTTGATTTGCCACAAATTGTTAAAAAAAACCCCCTTTGTCTTATTCCAATTCATAATCAATGAGAAAAATACAATATGAATACATTTTCAAATACCAAAACTCCCACTTCCTTCAGCTCATTCGCACCTTACACCAGAGAGTGAGCTTCAGGAAAAGCTCTGAGAGCTAAATATGCATTTTATAAGATTTTGTCGCCATTTATTCCAGTTGCCCTGACACAACTTCTCTGCAGAATGGCAAGGTATGGAATACACTGTACTAAATAGAAAATAAACCCCTAACACAACGTCTAGACTCTACATCCATTTTATAGTTATAGAACAGATATATACTTTCTAGTATGAAAGTAGGTTCCCTTAAACCAAGGATCTAATCCAAAGATGAAGTCAAATCAATGCTAACATAGTTTGTGCTTGTTTGGTTTGGGTTTTTTTCAAACATCTTTCTAATATTCATGCTGTGCAAGTATATGCTGATTGCTATCAATGGTAATGATGAGGCAGCTAATTACATATGCAGCAGACACTGGCAATTGGTATGGTAACATATTCCAATAGGCACAACATGCTGTTTGCATCCATAGCTACAGAAAAAGTAACCTTATGAACTCACAGAATATGGTCTACATGCTGTAGGATTTCCATGTACTTGTGGGACAAGAAAACAGTGGAGCACATGAATGTTCATTGTGGAGGTAAAATTTCTTCCTAAATTCCTGTGGGCCTCTTAAGTGTGAGCCGAATTACAAACTCAGACTTTTTTACTTTTATCTAAATTGCTCTCCTTCACAAGAAAAGTCTTACAGAAACTCATTGTATGTGTTTAATCTAGTGGACCTGGTGGTCCCCAAATACAACCAATGTAAGCACATAACCCAGCTCGTAAGGATATGACAACTTGGCAGCAATAGCTCCCTACTACCCCATGCTTGGATTCCTTAGGAAAGGGCAAGGATCAGAGAAGATACAAGACATCACTCAGTTGACTTCTGCTCTGTGTGATCAAGTCCCCAAGAGTCTGGGATACCTAACACAGAATCAAAGAATCAAAGAATGTTTTGGGTTAGAAGGGACCTTTAAAGACCATCGTGTGCCAACTGCCCTGGCACAGGCAGGGACACCTTCCACTAGACCAGATTTCTCAGAGGGCCATCCAACCTGGCCTTGAACACTTCCAGGGATGGGGCGTCCACAGCTTCTCTGGGCAACCTGTTCCAGTGCCTCACCAATCTTACAATAACTAATTTCTTCCTAATATCTAATCTAAATCTACTCTTCTGCAGCTTAAAGCCATTCCCCTTTGTCCTCTCACGACATGCCCTTGTAAGAAGTCCCTCTCCAGCTCTCTTGTAGCCCCTCTTTATCTACTGGAAGGTGGTATAAGGTCTCCCTGGAGCTTCCTCTTCTCCAAGCTGAACAGCTCCAACTCTCTCAGTCTATCTTCATACCTGGGGTGTGCTCTGATCAACTTGGTGGCTTCCTCTGGACTCACTCCAACAGATCCACATTTTTCTTGTGTTTCGGACCCTCGACTGGCTGAAGCACTCCAGGCAGGGTTTCACAAGGGCGCATTTCTTTTGATGCAGCCCAGGATACGATTTCAGGATACGTTCAACTTAGTTACAAACCTTACTGCCGACCCCCAACTTTCTTGTTCTCTTTACAAGCTTTACTTCACTCTCAGTAGAAGCAACAGAAAACATTATTACTCTGTAATATCATACTTAACTTCCCTCACTTAGCATGAAAAATATTATTACTGAATCACAAAAAATGCAATGTTTTGTGAGAAGCATGTATCTTCTATGAAATAACCAGAAACATTCAATAAAGTCAAATAAAAGTGAAGATAAGTGCAGTAAAATTAACTTCCATATTTGCTTTATAAAAGATGTCACCATTTACTTTTAAATGAGAGGATTAATTAGTAGCCTTTGGTTAGTAGCAGAAAATCTTCCCTAAATTTTATAAATATTACAGAAACATATGGTAAAACAACGAAGTAAAACTTTGTTAAAGCAATTATTGCTAAAAAACATCTTGGTTTGTTGTTAGTAGGCTCTTTTTCACTGTATCTAGGTATATGATTCTTCCTTTTGTTTTAGTTACCATAGTATGAAAAAGAAAAAAAAAGTTGTAAATCTAACCTATATATTGTGCTTGTTTGGTACAACTATTGCTTTATTCAGTACAATTAGCATATATCTCTTCCTTTCCTGTGTCATTGTTTCATGACATACCTGAGGCTACCTTCTAGAAAGTTTAAAAGCTCATGGCCTGATTGTGATTTCACACAGTCATTCCACTGACATCATCAGGGCTGTATAAGAATAAATCAGAGTGTAATGAAAACCACAGTGAGATGAACTTACTGGGTCTACATTCAGTTGCAAAATCAGTCTAAATGAAAGGAAAAATAGACCACACAGATTTAAACTTCACCTTTCTTAATCAATGTTTTTCATTTCGATCCTCCTTAGGATGCTTCTATTGTATTCTCAAAATAGGAAAAAAAATTATCTTGAGAACCCACACAGGCATGAAGTATCTAAATTTCAGAGTCAGTAAATAAAACCCCTGAGGACTCCTAAGAGCACTTGTCAGTTTTCTCTGAAGGTAGCCAAATACCAAACAGCAAAATGTGAAGACTGTGCTTGTAGATCAGAATATTATGATAATGATGATGAACTTAGTGAAAGGTCTTAAATGAACCTAGTGAAAGGTTTTAACTGCAGTTCATCAAAACTCACCACCCTCAAATATTTACTTATTATAAGTTTTAAATTCACTTTTCAAAACACACCAAGATCTGGAGGTTTAGGCAAAGTATCTTAACAGTTAAGATACATTATAGTAAAGCTGCCTCCCCAGCCTGAAGTACAGACCCTGTACAAAGTCAGAGCAGCAACTGTGGCTTCCAAAGATTCCTGTCCCTTCTGCTCCCACAGCAGTAGCCACTATACTGACTCCACAGGGGAAGTAGCAGCTCCAGCTTGGGTTTTCAGGGCTCTGGCACAGGCAAAGGCAGCAGCACAGTGGTGACCTTGTTCCTGTACAGCAACGTGCTGCCTTTATTTTATGTATGCCAAGTGCACTCCTATTAAACGCACAACACTCTCAAGAGGTGTTAAAAAAGCACTGTTTGTATCTGCTAGTGCAGAAGGATGCAATGGAAACAGAAAGAGTAGTACAAGGGCTGAAATTCACTTCCTGTTAGAACTGCATGACCATATGCTGTAATTGAGAAGCAACTGTGGCATTGGCTCATGAACATAACAAGTGACCCTAATTACAACACCAATAGATGTTTCCTACCAGGCTGTAGCAACTGATAGAACTCGTTCTAAACTGAACCTTGCAATACAGAAACAACATTTGCCTCTTACTCTCCTTTTGACAAGAAAGGGAGAAATAGCTGGCATTTCTCTGTTACCATTTATTCAAATAAAAGTAATGTGTCCAGTTTCTCTGCTGGTTTGGGTAAGAATGTGTACCTGGCCTATCAATCATCTCTATGATCTCTATGTGAAGATAACAAACTCGTTTCTTTCTGGTAAAAAAGCAAAGTCTGTGCCACCCTAAGAGGTTGGATGCCCATTTTTTTTTGTGTATGTCCACTGAAGAAGAAGAGGCCTCAGACCACTTAGAATTAATAAATAAATATCTAAATACCTACATAAGGTCAGGAAAATAAAATATTTGCTTGTGCTAATTCATCCTATGTAGTATTGTCAGCAGTTCAGGTATTGAATTTTTCTAAATTCCATATAACTATTGTTTTTGCCAATACAAAAAAGATAAACAATTATAAGAGCACTTAGATTTTACTGACCAGCATGAAACTATATCCCAGAAAAAAAATCCCGTTAACAAAGAAATGTATTACTGAGTGAATTTCTACCACCTCTTAACTTTGCTACTTATTTTTTTTATTATTGTTGTGGTTTCTAGCTGGTGAAACAGACTCTTCACTCCTGAAGGGAAGCCATACTCCAGACAAAGCACACAAGTGAAGAAATTACTTTGACTGACCTCTAGTAAATCCTCCTAGAAGCAACAGATTTGTAGCAGAGGGGCTGAGCATGGGGTCCAGGGTCCAGGCATGACATCATGGAGAGTGCACCAAGGTGCCAGTGGTGAGAGTGGCTGGACTTGGCAGCAGAGCCGGAAAAAGGGCCAGGCATTGAGGGAAGGTGGGAGCTGGCCTCAACAGGGATCAAACACTGTCAGCCTCCTCCAGGGAAGTCTTAACAGCAAGACTTGGATTCGTCCCCCCCAGTTCAGTGCTGTGTTTCCCACCATGCTTATACAAACTCTTCCTGTACCAATTTGGGTATGATTTTCTCATGATGACAATGTCTGCATTTAAAGACTGCACCTCTTAATTTTGAATTATTCCTCCAGTCTGGCAAGGCAATACTTCATATCTGTGACAGAGCAGAAAAGTTACATGCTGTCTGGCCAACAAACAAGCCCAAACAAGTCTGCCACAGCACACAGAGCTCAAATACTTTACTCAGCTGCTTAATGGGACATGACGTTCACTGCATTACAACAAACTGTTTAATGATTTTCAGCTCACTTTGCTTTTATATCCTTGGCAATGTTGTTTGACTACTGATACTATTTCATACCAGGAAACTAGAAAACTAGTAACGGAAACGATTATGTGCTACAGCCTAGTATCTTGATCTATGCCTCAAAAACTGATAGCTGCATACCACAGTATTTTCTGATTGTTTTGACGAAGGAGTTATACTTCCTGAAAGACACTGAATGTTTGAAGTCCTTGATCGAAGTCCAGGAAGCCTTTATAAACTTCAGTGGGTACAGCTTGTGTCCTATCTGGAGAGAATAATAGTAAAATGCACTAAAAACTCAGTTTCCCATTGCTATTCTAGAGTAGTCCAAGCTTGCTGGTCAACTTTTCAAACTGAGGAGAAGAGTATCAAAGAGTAATTCTGAAAGCAAATATCTACAGATACCCTGAAGACTACTTGTCATTAGCGTTGAGAAATAGAAGTAGCCCCTTTAGGGTCTCAGCAGATGGAAGACAACTCTGCCACCTTCACAGTGTAAAATAAAACTACTACACTAATACTTCTGTATTAGTGCTAAAAAAATATGACATAAACATGAAGATCCTTAGCTGAACCCCTTCCAAAGTGCACTAGCTCTTGCCTCAATGGTAATTCCACCTTTCACTATAATTTGTCTTTCAGTGCTTTGAAACATCTTAGCCCAGTTCTTCTCAGCATCTGATCATAAATGACTTGGATGCAGGACTCAAAGGAATACTAAGTTTGCCACTGATACTAAATTGGGAGGAGCTGTTGACTGCCTTGAAGGCAGAGAGGCCCTTTGGAGAGAGTCAACAAATTAGAGGTCTGGGCAATCACCAACTGTATGAAATTTAACAAGGGAAACTGACAGATTCTGTATCGGGGATGGGACAAACCTGAACGTAGGTGAAGACCCAGGAAGGGGAGGCTGGAGAGCAGTGCCATCAAAAGGGATCTGGGGGTCCTGGTGGATGGGAAGTTGAACAGGAGTCAGCAGTGCCCTGGCAGCCAGGAGGGCCAAGCATGTCCTGGGGGGCATCTGGCCCAGCATTGCCAGCCGGGCAAGGGAGGGGATTGTCCCGCTCTGCTCTGCACTGGAGCGGCCTCACCTCGAGTGCTGGGGGCAGTTTTGTGTGCCAAAATGTAAGAAAGACATTCAGCTGTTAGAGAGCATTCAAAGGAGGGCAGTGAGGATGGTGAAGGGCCCTGAGGAGAAGCTGTGTGAGGAGTGGCTGAGGTCACTTGGTCTGTTCAGCCAGAAGGAGACTGAGGGGAGACCTCATTGCAGTTACAACTTTCTTGTGAGTGGAAGAGGAGGAGCAGGCACTGATCTCTTCTTTATGGTGCCCAGTAACAGGACCCGAGAGAATGACCTGAAATTGTGTCAGAGGAGGTTTAGGTTGGATATCAGGTAAAGGTTCTTCACTCAGAGGGTGGTTGGGCACTGGAAGAGGCTCCCCAGGGAAGTGGTCACAGCACCAGCCTGACAGAGTTCAAGGAGAATTTGGACAACGCTCTTAGGTACATGGTGTGACTCTTGGGGCTGTCCTGGCACAGGACGGAAGTTGGACTTGGGTGATCCTTGTGGCTGCCTTCCAACTCAGGATATTCTATGATTCTATCGGTGAAATCAGTGAAAATGTATGTGATATTGGACCCCTATCCTCAAGCTATTCTGATAAAACTGAACTTCCTGTTAGGTTCTAAAGGCATAAAGTGAATTATTAATGTAAAATCTTCATGCGACTGCTCTGAAGACTTTTTTCATTATCACTCATTAATGTCCCAGATAAGGAATACCAGAGAGTAAGAATATGCATTCTGCATAGTAAAATGTTCTTCAAAACCTGACTCCTCTTAAGCTGTATCATATGTTGTATTCCTACTATGTCCGTACACATTCCATTTTACATGCAATTGGAAATGTTTGAGGTCCATAAACTGGTTTCATGTCAATCTAATTCTGAATTTTGGACAAGTGATCTCCCTTTGGTTTAGTAAATGTAAGCAATCAAGGCACAGAGAAATAACCAAACTGGAGACTTTGGACTATATTCACACGTCAGAAAAAGAGGCATCTACCAAAAATACATACCATAGATTTAGGTTTTCTAGACCTAGAGAACTAGGAATAAATTCAAGTGTGTTTTGAATACTTCACATATTAAAAAATAAATACATAAAAGTACAGTAATGTCTATGGATTTACATGCTTGTATGAAGTGTGCATGCCAGTTTTTACTTGAACATGTATAACGAAGATCACAATGAGGCCATGAGATTTATGCTGCAGGGAATATAAACCTTTCAGAATCATTAAGTCAGGCTTTCTATACCAGCAGATCTGCAAGGAAGTGCTCTGCATGGAATGCAAAATCAGAAGTTAATCAGGTAACACTAGTTTATTCTTTCCTCTCCCCAAATGCAGCACCACAGAGCAAGGGATATGGACAGGGATAGGGTAAGGGCAGGGACAGGGAGAGCAGCGTGGATAAGGAGATCAGGGAGGAAGTGTTTAATTCTTTAACTTCCCCTGAGTGCCTTGCTGAGACTTTCTAGAGTGCAGGCCCAGCCAGGCATCATTCCTGCCTGATGCAAGCTGCAAGATAATCCTGTGTGCAAAAGCCCCAGTCATTTCTAGGATACCAACCTACTGTAATATGCTCTTTAGTGGCCTTAATACAGTATGTTTAGGTTAGTGGAGTGCCTAGAGAAAAATCCCCCATTTCCAATTCATATTTACCATTTTAGGATGCTTTAGCATAATGCCCTAGCAACACAGAAATTTGATTGGTGCCATATGGACACAGACAAAACACAGAGTGCCTGCTCCAAGGGTCTGCCTCCATCTCTAACACAGGAGCTGAAATCATTAACTGCATGTGTATAAGGATACAGGCCAGCTCCTCAGTGCTCCACTCAAGTGAACTGCAGCAATACCGACCTACCCTGACCGAGGTTATTTCCATCCTTATGTAAGTCCTTGCATTAGGTAACGCATAGCGCAATCAAACATTGGAAAAACAGACAGAAAAAGAGGAAGGTAGAGAGCAAACACAGAAATGGATTAACACTTGTTGACCAGGAGTTGCACAAATTACAGCTTTTTTTTTTTAATTACACTAAAGCCCAAACAATAAATACATAACATACCATTTTAAATAACCCACAATGTCTACATCATTACAAATACAGCCTTCAAAGTAAATTTTAACAAGAGGTTTTGCTAATGTTTGAAAACACTCCGAGTTCTTCCTAGATGGAACAGACTAGGGCAAGGGAAAAGTTACTATGTTCGGCTATATGTATTTTCTTAAATTCTAATTCAAAACTTCTGGATACCTCTTATCCCCTTGGGCCAGAAAACAGCAGAGCTTCACAACTTAAAAATGTGTTAAAAAGTTAATTCTGAACAGATTAACTGGGTAACATTAACAACTGAATACAAAAAATTATCTATCTGGTCCTAAGTCTCAGCCAAGTTGGATGATATCCACAGATTTTGGGTGTGTGCTCTTACAAAAACCAGCAAAAGAATAAACAAACAGACAATTGCTGTGAAAAATAAAAGCACTTAGGCTTTCACACAGAAACAGGGAATGGAAAATGACAGGTTTTAATGTAGTTTTGAAAGTAAAAGCAAGTGGAGTCCTAACGTGCTGTCACATCCAGTCAAGGTCAAAACCAGTTTGCCTTCCTGAAGAATCAATATAATACTGCATGAAGGCATTTGGAGAGGCAGAGGGTATTAAAAAACTTCAGGGTTTTAATGCTACAGTGTGGAGTGTATGATGGGACATGGCATGTACCTTCATTTTTTACTATTAGAGAAGCAAAAGAATCTCAGTCATGTCAAATGGGGCTGAAGGTGCTCTTAATTTCTGAAAATGAGGCCACTTTTATTTAGGTACAAAAATATACATATCTCTCTAGGGATCCAAGTTAAAAACGTAACCTTTAAAAATAAATATTGAATATTGCATCTGGGCTAAGTAACTTTGAAATTATCCCCCATTTAAATACATGATTACCAGAGTTGCATGTGCGCCTACGAAATGAACTGTTTGATTACAGCTCCTCTTCATTCTCAACAGCAAATAGCAGTTTAGAGAAGAAAAATAAAATATGACAGTGTCGCTGCCAGTGCTCCTGGGTAATGCCCTTCAGCTCACATGCACATATTCATGCATGTATACATGAATGCACAACTAATGTAAGTGTGCACGTGCATACATTAATTTTTGGAACATATAAGTATTTTAGTGACCGTTTCAGTGCTAACAATGCTTAACAGTCAACATTTCACTACTGGGAAAGAAAAATAAATATATATATTATAAAAAAGTGCACCTTAAATCTCCATTTGAAAATGTAATTTCCTGCTCAAAGAATAAAACCAGAACAGATAAATATGTGTCAGCTTTTGTCAGACTCTACCTCAGCAGTCAGACTCTTCCATCAAATGAGAGCTGAGAGCCAGGATAAGCCTTGTAAGTCAAAGCCTGGCTATGAGCCTGAATAGAGGGTTTCCCCAAATGCCATCTGAGTCATCCCACCAGCTGTTCCTAGGTGTTCAATTTGCCACTTGGCTGAAATGATACTCCTTTTCCTCACTGATTGCTCTTACCAACTGAGATGTGGTCCCTGCATCAACTTACCCCACCTGAGGTTTCTCCAGCTTGGCCTGAATTTTCTTTAGGGCCATGCCCTGTTGTGCATCCTTTTCTGTTTCCCTGTGTGGCTCAGAAACCTGTCAGCATCTCCTCAGTGACAGGGTATTTCCACATATCCTTATTTCCTGCCCACAGTTCTGGGGTCACACTTTTGAATCCTCCTCACTGGAACCAAGTGCATACATCTTAACTGCATTTCTCGGCTATCTGCTCTGTCACTGCTTTTTCATCCAGTAGGAATTTCTCCACCAATCTTGTAACAGGGCCTTCCTGAGAAAGAGTTTCAATTATCATTATTGTGATACAGTTATATTTGTATACAGTTTGCTTGGTGGAGCTTGCGTCACTGAATCTACAAGTTATAAACATCCTTCATCTACAACTTAAGGAGACATAGATAAAATAAGATTTTCAACTGAAACATCCTATTTTGTCCTGATACAAATAATACTTTGAATTCACTTCTTGACTAATACAAATATTTCCTTGCATTGGTTTCTGGATGTTGATGTAGAAGGATGTGTCCCCAACAGTACTGAAGAAACATATGGGGAAATTACAAACTTAAATATTGCTTTGTATAAAAGAATCTTTCCCTTCAAAACATACTAACAAGAATTTAAAAAAATAATTATAATTTTAAAATGAAAACCTGATTTTATAAGTTTAATTAAAGATTTGGATTAAATAATAAGAGTTTGCATACTAGAGGAAATAACCCAGGTTTCAAATTCCCCTGAACAAACCACACACTGTGTTGCCAGTATTATGAAGAAAATCTGGAAAAAACCAAAAAACTTGGTAATGAGTCCAAAAGACCCAGAATATTAGAAAAGTGTTAGCAAAGAACAGCGCTCTACAAGTAGCGGTCTATAGACTCAGGACCATAAATTACTGACCTTAACTTTTCCTGATGCATTGTATGAAATAGTTCATTGATGGTTACAATTTTTTTAAAATGTAAACATGCAGAAACACTACCATTCATAGCTAATTCACTGTAAAGCATACTGCTTATCAGAGTGAGAGCCCCACCTCTTATTATCATGTTATTACTTAAAATGAGCTTCCTTAAGATATCATGTAGAATCAGAATTAATAACTTCTGAGCTTCAATGACTGTTAAATAATCATCTGTGACTTGATCTGGGTGGTAGGACCCTACTGTAGCAGTTGTCAAACCACTCATCCATCCCATCCTCCAGAAAAGCTTTAGAGACTTCAGAAGTGCTGCCCAAGAGCATCTCCTAAACTCTCACTTGGGCCACGATTTCAAAGATTTTTAGAACAACCTTGACAGTTTTCCCTATGAGTTTTCCCTGTGTCTATGAGGGCATCCATACACACAGACAAGCGGCCAAGAGCATCAGTGAAAGTGGTGCCAGATCCCAGGCATTATTTTTTATTAATGTATACTTTATCAAAAAAAAAAAAAAAAAAAGAAGAAAGGAAGAAAACACACAACAACAAACAAACAAAAAGAAACAGTGATGAAAAGTGATATTTCTATTTCCACCTTTCTGGGTGAACAGTGGGCTGGATTTTGCCAGATGAACACTGTGCATTGTTCTTTCCAACTGAATGACGAACACACACACTCTGCAGGTAATGGTAATGGGAGCATCCTGAAGGCTAAGCCAATTTTTCTATTTCAGGGCAGATCAGAACCATGGCAGGCTGATTTGTCAGGGTCATGCAGGTCAAGCAGGCACCCTTATAAATAACTGCTGATTAAGCAGAGACTGCTACAAGCAGTCTGATGAACTATGGCAAGGAAGCTTCTGCACTAAAATAAGCTAAACTGAAGTACAGCCGAGGTTGGGGTGGAAAAGGTGACTATCACTCAAAATTGTGAAGGAAGTATACATTCTGCACCTTCAGCATTTCTAAAGCTTTCAAGGTGGAAGACGCAAAGTCCTTTGAAGGAAGTCCTACAATGTTCTAGTTGCAGTAAAATGAAGAGAGTGTATTTGTTCCCCATGGCTACAACAAAGCTTCTCAGGAAAGAAATTTAACTCCAGTCATTTGGCTGTAGTATGGAAATTTTTTTTAACTCATTCTGCACTGTCATCCTTATCTTCACATCATCCCAAAATACCAAAGATGTTCTTTCTTCCCCTACAGAAAATCCATGCTTGGTCTATCTATTCACCTATACAAACTCACCTTCCCTTTTGCATTTTGTTCCTGCAGTTCATTGTGTTCTCTAATGGATGTAGAATGCACCTAATAGAATAATTTTCTTCAGCAACCTCCTCAACAATATGATTTCCTTAACTGATACCTTTTTGGTTTTTTTCCAATTTCGAATAAAAATATTTTAAAAACCCAAACAAACAAGGCTCTCCACAAATCTTTTGAATTGTCAATGGTTTCTAAACTGCCTTTTATCACAATCTCTTCTTTCATATAGTTTATTTCACTTGCTTTGCTTGGCTTGCTGCTCTCCTTATCTCAAATGGCTGACTCATCACACAGCATCAAGCAGTTGAGACTCTCAGCTTTGAAATTCCTTTTGCAATTACCTTTCCCTAAAGTTCACAAATGTGGGGGAATCTCTGACATTCATTGGTTCAATAAAATTCTTAAAAGTGTCTTCCTCTATATCTTCAAAGTTATCTGATGACTTTACACATAATTTGGAAATTCTCATTAGATCCTTAGAGAGAAAACTTATTTTTTTCATCAACAGCTTCTAAATACCCAACTGACAGCACAAATAATTTCAAGAAGATGTTTGCAGATCACCTTTGTTAAAGGTCACAGAAACACAAGCATGTATATGCAGACTTTGAAGTTTATTTAAAACTCTAAATATCCTTTGAAGGTAAATATTGTCCACAGAAATTTTACTGGCCCCTGAACACAGTAGGAAACTGATGTTGGAGCAGTTGCCACTACACAACTAATTCCTCTGTGCTGGAATTTGTCCTTTTATTTTTTGCCACTCATTTGAAGAGCCTAACATCACCATCAGAGGTGGCACAATTTTTGTAATGCCATAATAGTATTTTCTGTATTCTTCAGGTTTCAGAGCAAAGTTTCATACTGAGAACTTTACAGGAGCTAAGAAGCCTAAATTATATCAGGCTAGTATATAAAATAATTCAGAAATGTACAGCATGCCAAAAAAAAATTTTAAAATACTGTAAGAACTCAGTAGCCCTATTAAATTATCTTGAGGTTTAATTTTTTCAATGCATATAGAAAATAGGGTTCTCTAATAGAACAGACTTTGATATTTTTAAATGGACAGAGGTACAGTTATATGTGCCTTAGGTCACAGAAAAAACCCCCAGTAATTTATGATCTATTGTAGAAAGACCACACACCCACACCACAATCTCCCAACAACAGGACATTTTTGTTTTAAAAGAACCTAATATCCAGAATGGGTGGTGCTTAGGACAAAGGCAACTAAATTATTCCAGTCTGCAAGTTTTCACCAATACTATATTAGCTCACAGCTCTCCTGGCTCCATCCAGCATTCACTGTCTTTCGGTTTCATAGGCACTAAAAATAACTATCATCTGAAGAACAATCTCCTTCCAAGAAAATAAACAACAATCCAAACATAAATTCAACACAAACGTTATTTCCCCCTGATGTTTTTGACAAGATTTCAAGTTCTTCATGAAAACAACATATGGGTGGAGTACCACGGGGACTGGAAAGGCCAGCTATGACCTCAGTTACAACTCTCATTAAAGCAGGAGAAGGGTCAATGCCTTTTCCACAGTTAAGTGTTTACTGTGATCTGTGAGGCTCTTAGGATCTTTATGGTGTGTTACTTCCCAGTATTTTTCTTTGGTTGGGTTTTTTTTTAATGATATGCCACTGCACGTTACTATATGAGTGATGCAGGGTGAATACAGAAATGTGCTCATCCTGTCTATTTATCAGTCATAATTATTGCATAGTAATTATAGAAAACCACAGAAATCTGCAGTTACAGGTACTTAGCTTCTGTATTTGATACGCTTGTAAGCAGGTCTAGAGCATCTTTACTCCACAAATGTAAGAAAAGGTAGTTTTCCATCCAAGCAGGGATGTTGTAAAGATAAATACCTTAAAAATTTGGAGAAACTTAGATAATGTGGTAATGGGGATCCTACAATTGCAATAAACTGCTATGAATCTGGTATGAATATGATTTGGTTTCTTGTCAGCAGAGCTCTACTTCCTAAAGAGGAATAAAAGGATGTTTTCAATTGGTGTTAATATGCTGCGATGCTGCCAGTAGGGGCACCAGGTGTCCGCCCGCGGTTTTAGGGGCTGCCAGGCTGCTTCGGGGGTGCAGGAGGGCTGGCGAAGGTCCAGCAGGGTTTCACCTAACCCACCGGTGTTCCAGGCATGCTGAGGAAGAAGAGACAAGTGGAGGGGCTTCCCAGATGGTTTATTTGGGCACCAGGATTGTGCCAGAGAAGCACTGGCATGGGGTGTTACAGTTACATATATTCCAACATGAGTGGGCGGGGGAGGATATAAACATCCTATGAGGTAGGGGGTGCAGGGTTTGAATTTGGTGGGCTTTGTATAGGATTGCAAAATACAGAGCCCTCCAGGGGGAGAAACCAGATACCGAGGGGGGAAGGGGAAGACAGCAGTGCCTGGCCATTAGGAAAAACCGAAACCTGGCCAGAGCACACTGCCACATTAATATTTACTTATATGAGAGCACTTCTACATTTGCTGTATTCAGGCTTTGCCAATTAGATAATGACCTATGTACTCCCTGTTAGGAGTATTCTTTTAAGTTTGGGGTATAGTAAATATTTTTGGTTTAGATAATAATTTGATAACTGGACTTGAAATATCTGTGTCTATTGCTTTACTATGTTTGTATTTGTGTTTATACACATAGATTTAAACATGGTTTGTTAGACCAAATCTCCAATTTACACTGCTAAAAAGATTAAATCCAGACTGAGGATCTGAAAGTGGCCACCAGGAGCCCAAGACTTGTTGAAGTAAGTGTCCAAGGGCATAGTATTCATAATGACAGAAGTCATATCATATGCAAATTTCAATATTCAAGATGCTCTGAACCCTGATTAGCAGAGGGTAAACAAGCAAAGAGATCTCTTCCTGATACCCATCCATACAAACTCCTGCCAACAAGCAGGAGTGCATGCAGCCCCTGAAACGCTGAACTCCAAAACAGTCATACGTTCAAATCCCTTCTCCTTCAGTATGGTTTCATTGTATGTGGAGTCCAGTAAGTCTCATGTTCAGAGGTGCTGCCTTTGAAGAGAGAAGGTACAGTTATTTCTCTAAGTTTACTATGTTAAGCAATCTTGACTTGCAAAATGCAAACTGCTTATCTGAGGAGGTAAGAGGAACTTATTCATTTGGACAACTTCCTTTTTTATGTCCTTATGTGTTCCCTTTTTCACATACACACGCACACACAATTCAGTGTAAAATTAATCAATGTGATAATATTTACAAATGAAGAAGAGATTTCCTGTGCCCATTTCTACTCCACTTCTCACTTTTGTGGGGTCACATGAGACACACCATCACTCAGGACTGGATTCTGGAATTATGTAGGTGATCAGGACAGAATCTCCTGACTTCATAATTATGGTTTCTTTCAGTTTAGGTCACAGCCTTATCTGGTGCATCTTGGGCTAGGTTCTCCAAAAGTGTCTGTCTCAGTCTGCCTAGTTCTTCCTCAAGGGCAACACATTGGCTTCAAGGCCTCCGTGTTTTCTTTAGAGCAAGAAAGAAGCTTATGCTATCACAAAGACTGTATTTTCAACCTGTATTTGAGTCTCAGCTACAGAAAAAAGTTCAGATGTATACATTCTCTTAATTTGGATGCTAAAATGGGTGAAAAAGGGAAATTAGAGAAATTAGATTATTAGATTATACATTATATCACTACCCAACAACTTAATCTGATTTTGTCTTTACTGCTTACAGTCAGTCCTCACTGTGACTACAGAGACCTAGTGAACTTAAAAATGTTAAGCTTACTATTCCTTTGTCATAGTGACCTTTTAGCACTAGATTTATCTCAGTCTCATTCTGAAGGTTCGTTTTCCCTTCGGTTTTGCTTTTTCCTGTATGTGGGAAAGGAGATGATTTTCCCTGAAAATACAGCACAGTTTTTAAAGGGTAAATCTGCCAAAGCAGCTTATGTCCAGCATTGCTGGCCATCAGCCACCAATTCTGTCCACTCACAGGCAAAAAAAAAAAAAAAAAAAAAAAGATTTCTGGAGAACAGATGATCAGCATCCTGTAGCACTGATTTGAGACAGAGTGAAAGAGGTCATGTAAATGCAGCATATGGTTTCAGTGACAAGCTATTGCGTTGTATCTTTATTTCTCAGCATCTCAAGTTAAACATTTCTGTACTAGAATACAAATCTAGATGACAATGCCTATAAATCTAGGGGATAACACCTATACATAAATCTGAACCAATAACCACTGCACATTCTTAATTACATGCAAATCAGCTATTAACAAGCTTTTAATTCTTTCTGGTTCTGCAGAAGAAACTAGAAAAATGTTGAAATACAGACAATGCTAAAATAAACTGCTCTCATCTAAGGCAATTATTAGTAAAAGATGTAGTTAAATTGGAAGCTTTTAGAGTGTAAAGGAATTCAAGCAACAGATTTTAGTAAAAGAGGCCAGAGAAAACCAGAAGGTAACACTTGACTGGTAAGAAACTACTCTAATTACATGTACTCCGGGCTTTAAATTATTTGGAAACTGAAGTAATCACCTACACAACGCAATCCATTTATCAGAAAGACAGAAGAAACCGAAGTAGTTCTTTATAACAGACTAATGAACAGCTTTTGCTGTGTGCAGGGTAAGTGCACAAGAATGCTGCAGGATCAGGGAAGCACAGCTCAGCATCAACCTGTCACCTAGCAATTAGCAAACAGCCTGAGAGGGAGCAAGCAAGTAATGGTGGTATAGACATTTTGATTGTACTCTGAACTAAAATTACCAATTCAGAAGAAAGACATCTCTTTTTTGCATGTAAGGATTTGGAAACAGAATACCAAGGCCATAGTTGGAAATCCAGGTTTGATTTCTGCCTGAGGTAGATCCTCAGAGGAATGCAGACATTACTTTTTCTAGCAGATACTGCACAGTGCCTCCGCAATAAATAACTAAAATAAAACCACACTTTAGGGCAAATGCACTCTTAGATGTTAATTGAGACTGAGACAGTTCACAAACAATAACACAGTTGAAACTCTTGCCATAGTAATTTTTATGCTCAGAGATGTAAAGCAGCTTCTCTCCCTTTTTCTCAAGGCAATGATATTCCTCTTCTCAACATGCAACCTTCTTTCCTCAGTAATATTTTTTTTACATTTCTACCTATCAGAAGCCTGCATGGGTTCCTTTCACTTTCATTTCCCTTTTTCTTTCATTTCCATGTGTATTCCTATGTGTTAGCTTGTTCTGTTCCCTTGAAAATAGATTATTCAAAGCTTTCTATCTAACTTTTAATTACAAGATTATCTTGCTGATAGATGCAAGGAAAGCATTACAAGATTTCTGTGTGTGTGTGAAATGGGCTTTTTCTCTTTAAGGCTGCTTAATCTTCAACTCAGTTCTGATTTCTGTGCTTTACATTTTCCTTTGGCAACAAGAAGTAGCCCAGGGTTGAGAATTTTTATCAATCAACTCTAATCTTTTCCTTCCCTCCAAAGAAAATTCAATGCACGTTTTCATGTAAGTCCATTTATATATTTTTTTTAATTTTATTTTTGCATTTCCTGTGACATTACTATAATTCAGCTTGATACTTTTAAACTTCACATAAGCCTGGGAGAATAACCTGAACACCTTAGCCACTGTCACTAATGTTATGTTAATTAATGATGTCACTGAACATAGATTCCAGGTTTGGCCTCATTTAAAATACATATCCACTGGCAATTAGTATTTCAGTTGGAGAACACTCATTGTATCGTCATACCTGTTGTCTTAAATAGCTGCACATTTGCAGCTCTGAGATTTGGCATTTTAACTATGGCAAGAGTAATATTTTTTTTTATTTTTAAATACTGCAGCCTCTAAAATTTTCAAGTTTAGTTAATAGCATATAATAGTGTAGAAAACGTGAAGAAAATATACTGGTGAAACTTACAGTGTGGCTTTTCATGCATGCTGTTGAATGTGTAAGTCATAGTTGTTAAGCCAAATTTTAAAGTACTTCCTACTCCTGATACTGCTATTTCAGCCCTTCAACAGGAACAACCAGCTATTAATAATAAACAGAAATAACTACTTGCAACTACTGTAGGTACATGTGGAGCTGATTTCTTTCAGTAGATAGATGTGCACCTGATTTGTAGAACCACGCTGGTACTGAACCAGCTCAGCAGTTTTAGGAACTGATTTATTCTTCCTGACCACAGCAAAGGCCATGCTGCATCCTACACTTCCAGAGTAGTTGGTGAGAATGAGACCTTTCTGTGTTTCACTCCAACCCAGCGAGTGATACTATCTTTACCTCCCTCACAAGTCAAAATGTGCTACTCCACTACATATTTGCATACCTGTTTCTAAAGCCAACCAAAACCCAAACCAAACCAACCAAACAACTCCAAAAAACACCTTGACTAGTTAAGAACTAGCACAATGGCATACCATTATTTAATCTCATTCATAAAT
>VYZT01001437.1:0-129178 GCA_013400735.1 Pomatostomus ruficeps
TTAAACTGTCTTTATTTCAACACCTGAGGTGTTTTTGCTTTTGTCCTTCTGAATCTCTCTCCTGCCCCTCTTGAGAGGCAACTGGGTGGAGCTTGCTTGCTAGCTGGGGTCAACCTACCACAATCTGCAACAAGGCCCTAACAAGTTCTTCTCTCTGCCTCTCCCTCCAAACCTTCATGTTTAAACATTTTTCCCTTTCAACTTATACAAAACATGTTCAAGAGATACTCAGTAATGGACCAAAATACGAAACATGTTAGTATGCAGTTGCATACTTAATTCAGGTGCACAGCTGTGAGGACACATGCAAAGGAGGCACTCAGAAATTAAGACTGGCATCTTTTGAGTAAGCTGCTCCTTTGATTCTGAATTGCCCAAATGTTATTTAATACATATGATATAACTGCTCTGATTGTGTGACTGATCTCTTTGGAACACTGTGCCAAAGGCTGTCCTCAGTGGTAGCCATGCAACTGCATTGATTTCCATGCAATTGCACAGGGATGTTTGGAGACAGAAGATCACCTCAGTGGCGTACCCTCCTCTACTGCAGAATCACCCACTGTTGGGATCTTATTTTTGTCATTAGATCTGGTTGCAGCTTGCATAACTAATGTGTCACTATGTGACTGATTCTGTTCTCCAGTCTGTACAAAGGCATGTTGTCCTTAGTCCATGCCAGGTCATCCCAGGAGAGCTTCCTCCTAAATTACTTCCTTTGCCTCCTCACTCATTAGCCTATCAGAATCCTCTTTCCAATTAATCAGATAAAATTTGATTATTTTACTTTACAACAAAAAAGAATTAATTTAAATTGGAAATGATGGAGAAATGTTTTGAGGCACTACCAAAATTCTTTGACAAAATTTTTGGAAGAGTTTAGTGTTCAGATCATTCTGAATGTCACCCTCCACAGATAGAAAGGCTCTACATGCAAATACAGGCTGAATAGGCCCCTGATCCAAGAAACAGGTTGATTCTAAAGGAAGGGTGACAAAGGTCCCTGCTCCATGAAGAAAATGTGCATTTATTCCCACAGAGGACTCAACAGACCCCCACTCCACAGACAGCAAGGTACTATGTATTAACACATACTGAATAGGCCCCTGTCCTAAGGAGGGACACATAATGCTTCCAGCTCTGGAGTCCTCAGCACAGGAAAGACCTGGATCTGTTACAAAAGGTCCAGAGGAGGGTCACAAAGACCATGAGAGAGCTGGCCCACCTCACCTGTGAAGAAAGGCTGAAAGACTTGGGTTTGTTCAGCCTGGAGAAGAGAAGGCTCCGGGGATACCTTCTAACAGCCTTCCAGTACCTAAGGAGGGCCTGTAGGAAAGATGGGGACAGACTTTTTTAACAGGGTGATAGGACAAGAGGTAGTAGTGGTTCCAGTCTGAAAAAGGGTAGATTTAGACAAGATGCAAGGAAAAACGAGGGTGATAAGGCACTGGAACAGGTTTCTCAGAGAGGTGGCAGATGCCCTATCCCTGGAAACATTCAAGGTCAGGCTGGATGGGGCTCTGAGCCACCTGGTCTAGTGAGAAGTGTCTCTGCCCATGGCAGGGGCTTTGGACTAGATGACTTGTAATGGTCCCTTCCAACCCAAAAAATTCTTTGATTCTCTGCATTCCTAGGAGTGGCTAAACAGGCCTGTGCTCCCAGGACTGACACTCACCAATTTTTCAGGAGAGTTAGAGAGGCCCTCACCATCAGTTATTGTTATCATAGTATGTCACCATTCTCATATGTCTCTTCCTCTGTCTGGAATTCTATTTTCTCTTGGCAAAATCTGAAATTTCCCACTCCTTGGCAAGTAAATTGAGCCATTACTATACACAGCCATCTCCTCAAAATGTCTTTTCAAAATATACCTGAATGTTTTACACTCAGTCCGCAAATGAAGGACAATTTTAGAAATACCTCAATTTCTTCTGCAATTATCTGTCGCACTGTATGTCCTCAGCAGCTTTAGTGACCTGTTTGAAGCAGAAGGATAAAAAACAGCAGTGAGGAGAAAAGTTTAATGAATACACATTAGCACCTAGCATCCACCTTATAACACACATGAGACACAATTTAAATGATGGATGCTTCTACCTCGGTCCTCATGGCCAGACTTCTTACTCACCCAGCTATGCAGAGCAGCAGGGATCAGTGTTGCCAGGGAGCCAGTTAACAGCGTCTTCATACAGTCATGGCCTGGAACATAGAGTGCAGCAGGCTGCAGGCTGCTTTAATAAACTCACAGCACATTGTACCTACACAAGAGCAGCTGTGCCAGTCCCTTGTCAGCCCTGCCAGCTTACTCCAGTAGGTATCAGCATAAGAGGACTTCTGGCACTGGCAGTGCTGACTGAATGCATCCGAGCAACCAGCACCAGCCTCTCGGCCTTTTGCCTTAGAGGAGCTATGTGAGCCTCCATATAAAGAGATGTTAAAGATGAGATACAATTTTGTCACTATGTCATCAAATTGCTTTGATGGGATTTTAATGGGTTTTTGACTGGCTTCGTTCCTGCAGGGTTCCTCAAGGGCATTGTCTTCCATTCTTTGCCCTGTTATGGTCAAGCTGGGTTTTCCGCATCCTAGCTTGGGTCCTGAAGAAATTAGATGCTGACTTTCAGTGGAAGTTGCTGTTGTCTAGGCCCAAGTCACCTGTTCTCAGAGAACAAAGTGAACTAAGACCTATATGAGAGTGTTGGAATAAGGGAAATAAGCTTCCATGGGAAGCAGAGGACAAAAGTAATAATTCCATTAGATTAATTTTTCAAAGAAGCTTGATGTTTTGAATCAATTCAATCAACTTCAACTGTTTGAAATATGGATATATACTCTTAGTAAAATATATATGCTGGATACCAGATTAGGTGTCTACCATTTCACTTTTCAGAGGACCATTGATGTCTCACTGAGATTGGACATGTCACCTTTAGGAAGTAGCTGTAAAATGGAAATCAAACTATTCTTGGAGGACCATAACTCCAGAATAAGGTTAGAGAACCTGCTCTAGGCTGGGTTAGGAAGGCAAATGTTATAAACTAAGGGTTAGGTAGGAGATACTGTCTGTGTTTCCCTCAGACTATGGAGGGAAATCTGTGGATAATAGACAACAAAAGTCCAAACTGCTCCAAGCTAATTTATGTCAACAAATGAAGCATAGGCATCCAGCACATGACCCAGATGAACCAGCTCTCCAAGAACAGTGCTCAGAGCTAGTTACTAGCTCCTGCCCCCAGAATTCACCAACCAAGGAATGAACTGCTGGCCTTCATCTCTCCCTCTCCAGCAACAGAGGTTACAATTCTCTCCTTTCTGTGGATTTACATGGTCATAAAACTGTGCCTTCACTTGGAAGTGTTAAATAATCCTGATCATAAATTCTAAGAGAGGTGTTTTCCAAAGTCAAGATAGTTTGTCAGAAATAGGAATGAATTGGTGGGGATGAGTTGAGGGTGGGAACCACCTGAGCCAGGTGCAATAAATAGAATAGGCTTTCATCTGTGCTCTAGTCTTGTTCCTTGAACTTAGACCTTGCCAGAGTGAGCAGTTGGGTATATGTAAGAACACAGTCCTGTTTAAGATGCTGAGGTGGGGTATTTTCCTGGGATGAATAAAAAAGAAAAAAAAGCCTGAACTTTATTTGCTATCCATATTATGTAGCTGGGTGTATAAGAACAGTAAAAAGAAAGGCTCCTGTCCCTGAACAGGAATTTGCAAGACCAAGACCAAAGTAATCTTGGGAGGTACATTTCACATGGCTGTCATTCTATTGCCTGAATAGCTGTTCAGGGACTTGTTAGTCACAACAGACTATTCTGCTTGTCTTTCCATTGCTCAATTAGAAGAGCATGGGTCTCATGTAAGGCTTATGCCATATTTGCTATGTTGGTAAAGATATGCTGTAGCCCCGATATCCTATTTTCAACTTATTAGTAAGGTGAAAGTAAAATATGAGTCATCAATGTGCACTTGCAGCCCAGAAAGCCAATTGTACACTTGACTGCATAAAAAGGATTGTGACCAGCAATCAAGGGAGGGGATTCTGCCCCTCTACTGTTGCCTTGATTTGCAGTGTTCAGTGTTTTCTTGTTAGATTCTCTCTCATGGCCATGACTTGTTTTCTCTCTATTATCTATGTTTTCCTAAATTGTATCTGTGTTTACGAATTCCGGTATACCGGATGGAGAAATATGATTGACAAATACTTTAACCAAGTGGATTATAGGAGGTACTGATTTCTACCTCCAATCCACAGTGATGTGTGAAAACATATAAATAAAGTCGGAGGGCTCTGCCCTCTCTCTTCCTGCTCTCTCTCCTGCTGCGTCTGTGCGTGTTCTTGTGTGGCTCTCCTTCAGGCCCTCGGCCTAGCAGGCCTGCCTGGGGAGTGCCATATCTACTCTGCTCTTGTGACACCCCACCTGGGTGCTGTGTCCAGTTCTGGGGGCCTCATCATAAGAAAGATAAGGCTCTGTGAGAGGAGGTCCAGAGAAGAGCCACAAAAGTGGTTAGAGACCTGGAGGACTCCTCTTATGGAGATAAGCAGAGAAAGTTGGGTTGTTCAGTCTGGAGAACAGAAGGGAGCCTACAAGAGAGCAGAAGAGAGACTTTTCACAAGGGTATGTAGTGACAAGGACAAGGAATTTTAAATTGAAAGAGGATAAATATATATTGGACATGAGAAGTTTTTTATAGGGGTAGTGAGATACTGGCACAGGTTGTTCACAGATGTTATGGATGCTCCATCCCTAGAAATATTCAAATCCAGGTTGCATGGAGCTTAGAGTAACCTGCCTTAGTGGAAGATGTCGCTAACCGTGTCACTGGATTTGTACTAGATGGTCTTTAATGCTACCTTCCAACCCAAACAACTCTATGATTCTGTGATACTATCTAGTTCACTTCCCTTTAGGCAGCTAATCCTCTCTCCAGTCCATCTCCTCATCTTTTAATGGGGGAAATAACCATAATTTGAGTCTTGGTAGAGGTAGGAACACTATAAAGGTAAAAGGAAAATACAGATTTGAGGACATATGAAAGGACAAGGATGTCTATGAATGGAGTGATGTTTCCTGTGGATGCACATGATGTGATTTCAATCTCACAACAAGCAGATCCTGTCCTACATATGGTACAGTTCAGCTGCCCCTCCATTCAATGCTACCACTTGTGGAACCGCCCCAGTTTTCTCCAGAGGAAAACCAGCATGCAGTTGCATCAGCCCAATGCATGGGGCAGTCACTCAGAGGCAATAAATAATTTCTTTAGATAAGCTCAGAAACTGGAAATCCTTTATCCTGAAGATGGACTTGCATGAATGCTGCCACTGCATTTAAGAAAAAGGCTTATCAATGATCTGATGGAAAGAGGGAATCAACTTGCATTTTACAATGAGAGAAAGCTCTTCATTTGCTGTCTCAAGCAGGCTAGTAGAGCAGTTCTTAGAGCAAACCCTTATACCTCTCAAGCTCTATCACACAGGCATTTTGCTGCTATTCATTACATGTAAATGTCTCTTTGTCCCAACACAAACTTGCAGCTGTCAACACAGCCAACACTAACTACCAGGAAATGAATCTGTCTGAGAAGGAAACGTTGCAAGCTATCAAGTCCCCACAATGTGCTAAAACATCCGTAGAGGCAGGCTGCCAGGAGTTTATTATAAACTCTGGACCATATGTTCTTTTTGGCTTCCATAGTTTTGAACAAGGAAATGTGTCATCAAATAATCCTGAAGGGAAGGGAGAATGAACTGTGCAGGGGAAGAATCATAATGATACTTCACTGGGATGGTACCCCAACGTCTGCTTTCCTGAAGAGTGTGAAGGCTTAAAAGACCAATAGAATTATAAAAAGGGGGTTGTTACTAGAGTGTGGATAGGAATAAACTTGGCAGGAACTCCACCATATGGCAACCTCAGGAGATGTGATGGGTGTCTGAGGAAAAGCTGCTATCGTTCATGCTGGTTCAAGAAACAATAACTTTCTAATGTATGTATCACTCCTAGCTCTAGTCAAGAGAAGTGTGTGAAGACATATATGTATCATAAAACTCAAGATGAAGCAGACAGGTGACCCCACCATCTGGGTTTTCTGACCATGCTGTTGAACTAGCTCCACATATATGCAGTATAAATATGATTGGTGTTGAAAAAGAAATGATTCTTGTAAGGTAGATCCACATAGGAAGGAGACTGAACTGAGGCTACATCAATCTTTACTATCCCAAGCTGATAACATTTCTTTACAGGCTAATGTTTTTTATGCTGATACCAAAGAGTGCAGGTATCACTGCCTCTTCCACCCCAACTGCTGCTGTTGTAGAACACTGAACTCCATGGGTTGTGGCATATTTTTCTTCATTTACCTGACAGTTGATGTCACCGATACCCAGAATTACTCTCACAGTTCAGTGCAGTGTCCTTTAGAGCTTGAAAACATGTTGACAAGCAGACACTAAGAGTGAATCAGCAGTGCCTCAGGTGAGGAGACCAATGAAAACAGAGATTTTTCTGGAACATGGTAGGAAGCTTCAAGCATATACTTCTTACTAGGCAAGGTTGGGGCAGAAGCTAAGTGTGTCCTTGAGGCTGGCCAATTGATGACAAAACAGAAGCGCAGTCATGAAAGACAAATAAACCAAAACATATTTCACTGAAGCACAACGTAACTAAAAGAAGGTAGATTTAGACTAGATATAAGGAAGAAACTTTTTACAATAAAGGTGGTGAAACACTGAAATAGATTGCTCAGAGGTGCCCTGTCCCTGGAAACATTCAAGGTCAAGCTGGATGGGGTTTTGAGCAACTTGATCTAGTTAAGGATGTTCCTGCTCACCATAGGTAGTTTGGACTAGATGACCTTTAAATGTCCCTTCTAACCCGAACTATTTCATGACTCTAAGATTCTGTCGGAATCTCATCTTTTTTCTTAGCTGCTCCATAGGATTGTGCTCTAGGAGGAGTCTTGGCTGACAGAGCAGAGGGAACAGATTCCACAGCACCTCCTTCTCTGGGGTGAGTTAAATTAAATTGCCCCAAATTGAATGCGTTTTATTCACAACAGTAGTTAGTAAGCAATCCTTCTGTGTTTATCTTGATCCACATGCTTTGTTATTCTTGTTCTTCCTATTTTTTATGCTTTTCCACTTCTGTCCTAGGGAGGTAGGAAGTGAGCAAGCAGCTGGGGGGGGAGAGTTAAGCTGTTAGCCCTTGCCAACCCACCACAGTTTAGCATCCCTACATGGCATACACATGACAGACTTAACCGATTGTGTATTTTTTCTACCTTACTTCACTGTCCCAGCTTTCATCATTTTTGGAGTCTCTGCTGACTTTTAGATGCTTAAGATTATCTTGAACTTAAGACCTGCTCTGAAACCTGCAGTTCTATGTGTTTACCTCTGACATTTTGGAATAAATATCAGCAGTCCTCATAAAAAAATAAATTCTGCTTTAGTAAAAACACTCTTAAAAATTCATTCATTAAGAGCATTCAGCAATTCTATGCTTTGAGAAAGTACATATAATTTAGTTGATGGTCTCACAACACTGTTGTGCTTTTTGGAATCTCTTTGAATACCTCTTCAACTTTTCCCAGTTAAAATGGTATTGGAGCTTCAGTTTTTGTGTGTGCTGTAGAGACCAGGACAAGGGATTGCAGTTCATTTCTTTGGTATTTGCATGGTGCATGATCAATCTCCATGATGTGACCAAGACTTCCCTTGTCCTTTGAAGCACACATGAGGGCACAGGCACAGGGTTATGCCACAGCCTTGAAGGGGCATGTACACCTCATATTCAGGTATTGCTATAAGGTTCCTCTTTCCTACACATGAAAACCATATATAAATGCTCTGTGGAGACAGTTCAACATGATGCTTTCCTTTCAAACTTAAATGCCACAAGTATCTTCTAACTAAGCATGACTGTGCTAGGCAATTCCTTTCTGTGTCTTGACTCCCACTATACTCTGCCTCAAAAATGTGCTATTTCTTTGTTTTTCTGAATTGGAACTAATAGAATCGACACGGTGCAGCTGTGAGAGTGACTCAACAGAATAGCTGTGAATCTTCATGCGCATGACATCCTGTGACAAAAAGAATCTCACATTTTGAAGATTTAAAATATCTTAATTTCACTAATTTTTTCCTCAAGGGGAGCTAAAGTTATTTTGACTAGGAAACAGTAAAACTGAAATTTTACTACACCAATCTGTCAAGATGGCAAACATGAAAATTCTATCAAGAATATGTTACACTTCAAATTTTATTGAATTCATAATTATTTTCATACTTCCCAGGCAAGATTTAGGAGTTTGTAAAGCAAGGCTTAAATGTGAAACATATGGCAGATGAAGTGATGCTAATAACAATGGGGACTAATGAGAAGATAAATGTTTTGCTAACAAGCATATCTTACTTTGTAGATTTTTCCTCAGGATTAAGGAAGAAACTTGGAATTTTGAGATCTGGAGGAGAAAAATGATAGATATCCTTCAGAATGTGAAGTCCAGGGTGAAAGGACTGCCTTTTACATTTACTAGGAAAAAAACATGACAATGATTAATAGAATTATTGGTTCTGGTTGGGCTTTTTGTTTGCTTTGTTTGGTATTTTTTCTTTATTTATTTGTTTTGTTGGATTGTTTTATTTTTTTTCAGAGAGTCTTGAGATTTCTACAAGGCCTGACAAAACCAGTAAGAGTTGCCTGCTTGAAAATATTTGTCTGAAGTGGCTTTAGGTGGTTTGGTTTTCATCTGCAGCTCTGTCTTTCTGCCGCTACAGCAATGCACAAGGGTTTCTAGATGTTTAACAGACCTCTTTCACATATGTTCACTCTTATCACCTCAATGAAAGATATACAACCTCCACTCAACTCTGTTGCACCAAAGTTCCCAATTTCCAGATATTTAACTTCCATACTAACTGTGGCAGAGAGAAATGACAGTCTGCAAACAAGCTCTGATAAAAATTCATTCTGACCTTCAGTTAGCCAACAATCTACGCTGAAAGAGAGAGACACTAGCAAGAAGAGGTGTTTTCCCAAACCTTTCAGATTAGGTTATTGTGGCTGGTGGGGCTTTAGGATCTGGAGAGGGGCTAGGCTAAAAATGGAATATATCATTAGGTTGGGAAGGAGCAGCAGTGAGAATTCAGCTTGGGAGGCAGAACACAGTGGGTAGCTGCCTTGTGCAACACTGGAGGGTATGCAGCTGCTATGTGTACCCTAATCTTCCCTATCTCTGGTGTTCCCAGGACTGTTTTCTGGGATGAGGACTGATGGGCACAATCATTGCCTATCTTTCAAAAAATTTGGGAAGATCCTAAGCCCTTGCTGAGGCCAGTACCCAGATTGGTTATTGGTTAAAAGAGTGCTTATTGGTCTTGGCCAGAGCTTTCCAAAGGTCCAGGGCCCCATAACATTCCTACCTTTTGTTTAAGTCAGTAAGTGAGTTCACTTTGGTGAATGCTCTTGCCTCTCACCACTTAGGAGGGTAACTCTCTGCCTATAATAATTTCTAAACTCCTGTTCACACTCCTGCTTCTTAGGCTTCATGGGCAAACTGCATCAAACTCCAGAATAAAGACAAACACCATCCAAATCTCATGTGACTTCCTTAGAAAAGTGTACCTCTGAACAGCCCAACCAAAACCACCATTGTCCCTGCATGCTAGCACCCCAAGCCCCTTTCAGCACCAACTATCTAGTCAATGGCTTCTGAGCTTCTGGAGAACCTCATCAATATTTGTCAACTTATTTTTCTTCTACTTTTGATATTCTATTCCATCATGAACTTCAACTTTATCCTCATTAAGTGGAAGGCCCTGCACCTGCTGGGCGGGGAAAAAGTCCGTGCACCAGGATATGCTGGAAAGCATCTTGGCAGGAAAGGACCTTGGGGTCCTGGTAGACACCACGTTGAGCATGAGCCAGCAGTATGCCCTTGCTACAAAGAAGGCAGATGGAATCCTGGGTTGCATTAGGCCAAGCATTGCCAGCCTGTCGGTCTCCTCTACTCAGTCCCACATGCAGTATTGTGTCCAGCTTTGAGCTCCTCAGTACAGGACAGTCATGGACACACTGGAGAAATTTGAACAAGAGGACACAAGGATGATTAAGGGGCTGGAGAACCTCACATATAAGGAAAGGCTGAGAGAGCTGGAACTGTCAAGCCTGAAGAAGAGCAGGCTCAAGCGATATCTGAAAGGAGAGTGCAAGGAGAGCAGACACACAGTCTTTTCAGTGCTGCCCACTGACCAGAGGCAATTGGTACAAACTGAAACACAGAATGATCACTCTGAATATCAGGAAACACATTCATTTACTGTGAGGGTAACTCAGCACTGGCAGATTGCCCAGTGAGGTTGTGGAATCTCCATCCCTGGAATTATTCACTGCACATGGACTAGCTATAGTTAGTCCCACTGTAGTGTGGGAGTTGGACCAGATGATCTCCAGAGATCCCTTCAAGTCTCAACTATTCTGTGATCCTGTGAACATCTGGAAGCCTTTCCTTCAAAATGCTACCATATCAAGGCCCCACAGAGCTGCTGCCTATGGACATATGTGGCTAATTCCATGGTTATTTGTAGCAAATTCTCATCATGCCATAGTGATTTTTTCCAGACTCAAAGGCTTTGTCCACCATGAAGAAACCCTTGTTTTCTGAAAGACTGTATTTTAGCTGCCCAGAGGCGGCTTAATCACAGTGTTAGGCTTATCTTGTAGCGAAAAATCCACTTTCCATCTCCTAGTGACATTCAGTTGAGATTTAGACACTGGAAACTAGTTATAGGGTAGGTATTTAAAATACTATAGATGATGGAGACTTGAATCCTGAGTTGCCTCAATATAGTGTGTAATGTCACTGGAATTTCCTGGAAAAGACACCTGCACAGGGCTGGCTACCATGATAAAGAGCCTATAGGAAATCCATATCTTTTAAAAGAAGTGGTTGGAGGCTCAAATGGGTCTGCAGGTATCAGGGTATATGAATTCCTACACTAATCAGTACAGTCAAGAGTAGAGTAGAAGGCAGTTTGGTAGAGATCAGCCACTAGAAGAGGGGTCCAGGTATCCACGTCTAGTCTGAGTGCTGGTAGCTAGTTGCAGCTGCATTGTATTCACAATGTGTTCATGGGGCTGGTAGCTCTGTCATGGTACCTATGGCATACCTACATATTCCTGAAAGGCTGCTTAAAGACCAGGAGGAATAGCTTGGCTTGTTTATCTTGATCAATTGGCATCTGTCAAAGTAGTGAGGGCAGTTAGATTTCTGACTGTAAGTAATGGCATTGCAATGAAATGTAGTTTGGGAGAGGGTCCACCTACCTTTATAAGGCCTCTGCTAATAAGGATATATCCTAGTCTAGGGACCAACAGTTTTCAGGAGTCAGAGGTGGCACAGCTTGTTATACCTGCTCCTTGCACATGTGTGCATAAGAGCATTCTTGAATTACAAATACATCTTCCAAAAGGTGAAGAACTGACCTTGTGTATCCTCACAGTGAAAGCAGAGCACAGGCCGAAGAAAAAGCATTTGCTTTGTGTGGGAGGAATCCTAGGCCAGTGATACAGAATTACCTCCCACACTTTGGATGGTATGTGTCACACTTTGAAAAGGGTATTAAACATTAGATGAGACAACAGAGAAACTTTCAGTCAACTAGCATTTTGTTCTGCTCTGTCTGCACCCCCTACACTTCTCTGAATGCCATTCCAGTATTTCCCTTTTGGCAAAATTCTAAGTTTGTTAAATCTTCCATTGATCCAGTGAAGTTCCTGCAGGTCTCCTTGTTCTGCAGGTGATGTCTAGATCTCTCTGTCAGTGTCCTGTGAGAGCACTGTTCTCCCCATTCCACCAGCTTCCTTCCAACACCTGGCCTTCACCTTACCATGAGCAATCTAGGTGGTCTCCCACAATATGCCGAGATCCTGTGATTGCAAACTTTGGTTAAGAATGCAGGAGAGTTCAGCCTTGAAAATGTGGTCTGTAAGGTGCAGAGGGTAAGGACATAAAGATATGTTCTACCTTGTCCTGTGGTCCATCTGACCTAATCCTGCATCTCAAGTAAGCACGTGAGCCTGGCCTGTGCAGTCAGTGGGTTAAGGGTGTTGGTGATAAATCCCTATGTTGTCCTTTTTCTATCTTTTTATGTACTTGCTTTCCAAGAACTTACCTATTAACCTTTTGGACCTACCATATTTATACCTGCAGGGCAGAGGCACATGCATGAAGGCTAAGGGCAGCATAATTTTCAGGTCAGCTAGTCCACAAAAGATAAAAAAGTCAGCCTGATTCCTTACCTTCTTGTTCAGTCCAAGGCTGTATATTACAACAAGCTCTTTCATTTCTCAGGAAAAAACCCCTATATGCCATCCCATGGTGAGAAAAAAGATCCAGCCATCCTCCTTGCAAAAAATTCTGTAAGCCCACATCAGAATACTGACCACACTATATAGTTTTCCTTTCCTGGCTTTGACTGGTCCTTGATTATTAAGAGAAAAGCAACAAAAAAGAAATCTAGGCCCTTCAAAGGCAAGTACTAGTGGGTTAAAAATTATTTATGTTAGTGCAACTAAAAACAAAATTTGTCCCATTCTTATCCTTTTTCTCCCATCAGCCTCCCATTTCTGTGTTTCATTTATCCTCTCCCTCCTGCTGAAATGTTTTCTTTAAATCATATCTTCCCTCAAGGCTATGCTGTGTGTCTTTTCCAAAAACATTTTGTGTTTGAATTCCTCTAGTGCATTATAATTGTCTGAATGAGGTAGCATATTTATCAGGACCCAGACCCTGTCTTTTAACTTGGAGTGGAGAAGTGGGAAAATTTATAACACTATGGAATTATTTACAAGTGTAAGCTCTGTATCTTTTTCTTTCCTCTGATAAATATGATTTTTGTTCTCATTAATGATCATGGCAGCATGTCACATTTATAAGCAGTTATTGTACCTTCTGATTACAGCAGCACCTCTAAGTCATCGATTTGAAAAAGGTTTGCAGTCTTGTAGTACTCCATTTAAGAGACAGGTAGTTTATTACTGCTTTCTGAAAGACACAGAACTTCAGTTTACTGAAGATTTGTCAGCAACTAGACTCAAACTTAACCCAAACATCCCTTGTTTCTTTATGAGCAACTTTTAGTGGGATTCGGCTCAGAAGTAATTTTGGGTTTGGGATATGCTGTTGCGTCCAGAGAGATACTGATTTAGACCAAAGCCTAGTATTTATAAAATAGAAGTCGGGTCAAATGAATCACTGTGTTGGTTACCATGTCATTACTGAAACTTGGAACGTTTCTTAAGGCAGAAAGAAGACTAAGCAAGAGCTTGGTTATGCTTCTCTTGCCAAAGTGTTCCAAGTCAGAGGACTGGTGCTGCATTGGTAGCGTGCCCACAGGCTGGGCTGGGGCTGTGCCCTGCTCAGGAGCAGCACATGGCCTGACCGCCTCCTGTTAGACCAGCTGAGCATGACTGCTTCAGTTTTGCTGCCCTCTACCCTGCACAGACCTCCAGCTGTGCCCCCAGAACTCCCCTCTCAAGGTGTGCAACACAAACTTGGGCTTCCTGCTGTGAAAACAGCTTCCTGCTGGGCTGAGACCCACAGCCTCACATCTACTATGGATCTGAATAGGGAAAACCCCAGGTGAACTGAGTAGGAATTGTGATTTAAAGTCTTCAAGGGACTCATCACATTGAACTTGGAAGAGATCCAGGGCCTAGGGCTGCATAGCTTTCCTCCCTGGCTTCATGGCAAGATACTCTCTCAGCAAGATGCTTCCTCAGTTTTATATAGCAAGGCAGATGTGTTCTGTGGTGCAGATGTAGTCAGACAAGAGTATATAAGCAAAGCACAGAATTTTGTGTATTGATTTACACATCCTGAACATTGCAGCTCTTTAGAGAAGGGCCATATGAAAAATACTCAACCTAGCTCTACTGTGCTACAAAGCTGCTGAAGATGACCAATATTTAATCAACTCATACAGTAAAACTAATGAGATGAGAAGAAAAATATTATCACATTTTTAGAAGAATAAGGATGTGCTATTTAAACTGAAATACTGTACTTTCATGCTTTCTGAGCTTTTCCTGCAATTTTAAAGACATTTTCAGCCTGTGCAAATGTGATGTGGATACTTAACCAAGAGTAGAACCCTCAGCAGTTTGATGTGAGATAATACCATCTAAGTCAGTTGCTTTAAGCAACTAAATTTAGTAGGAATCTAGTCCAATAAACAGAAAAATATAATCAAATTTTGACTGAAATTGTCAGGACTGATAACTAACTGAACAACATTTCATATTGTTAGGTCAGCGTCAGCTGCAAGGCAAGTGAAATTGCAGAGTTCTTGTGAAATCATATTAATGAATAAATGAAGGATGTTCTTATCTCACACATGAATGGTAGTGTCATGGTGAGAGAAAATTGCACATCCTGTCCCTCTGCCTCACACTGCTGGTTGATCAGTCCTGACGACACTGGGGATTCCCATGCACTGAAGTGCAACCAGCAGCATATGAACTTAAATGGCAGGACAGGATTTGGGTTATTTCAGGAGGATTTGCCTTTTCAGCTAAATGTCAGCATTACTGAAAATCAGACAGGTCAAATCTTGCTTTCTGATGTGCCAAATGCAGATTGTTGTGGTTATCACAGCAGCACAAAACTGTCCAGGCCCATCCTTTGCTCCACATGGGATATGAGTGAAGGACAGCCCCAATAAACTGTTAATGTATTCACTCTGCAGACAGGTCAAATGGTAACTAATCTCATGCTGGCTGCTGTTGCTTTGAGAGCTAACTCAGTGTGTACCCTGCAGCTGTAGTTTGATCTGATAACTACTGTACAGAGGAGGTGATAAAGGCAAACAGAGAGTCACAGGAGCTGTGAAAGGAAGAGGTCAGGCTGAACAGGCCCCTCTTTGAAAAGGGTGGACTCTATCACAGGAAGGGCTCTGTGCACAGGGCTTGCTGTGGGCGGTGGGGTAGCTGAGGACAGACAGGGCACCATAACATTGTCTGCATTCCCGAGAGGCTGGCTTTGCAGTGAGTGCCAGCCAACCCTCTGGATGTGCAGGTCCAACCTTGCCTAAGGTGTTGAGGTGTTCAGAGGCAGCTCTGCTGATGGATGTAGACGCAGAATAAAACACTTGTTTGTCAGGTAAAGTTTCATTACACCTATGGCAGCACTCCTGCTGCAGTTTTTAGTTTGGAGAGCCTTTCTACAAAGGCTGGACTCGCCAGTGCGTTTTCTGCAATGTTTCTTCTCTCTGGCAGAGACATAAAGATCTTCAGGAAGCATTTATTTATTTGTTCCCTGTGGTGAATACCCTTTTGGGCATAAAAACACCTTCTCTTTTATGTAATTTTGCTATTAATATTGAAGTTGTAATTGTGCTTTTAATAAATTGTTATTTCAACTCATAATCCCTCATTCATTGTCCCTTCCATACTGAAAGGGGCAGAGGAAGGGAAGTGGTTTATTTGGCTGGGGCTAAACCCAGCACATTTAATTGATGCCCAATGAAGGGCTCAAGGGAGAAGCTGAAATAACATTTTGATGAAAGCATTTGTGTGTTGGGTACAGAACTCCCTGGTTATAAGTGCTCAATCTGTGTGTGGGTGTGGTACCTAGCCCAGTATATATTCCTGTATGTGCTCCTCCTGGTAATATTTGTCAAGGTAGGGAGAAGGATTAGGATTGCTTTGGTGATGTATTGTGTGACCTCAGTTTATGGCATGATAACATCAAGGACAATGAGGGTCATTTGGGATGTGAATTCAGTGTTGTTCGCCTGTCCTGGCCTTGGCTGTTACCTCTGGCAGTTCAGTAATAATCGTACCCAGCTGGTGGGGGTAACAGGAGAGGAAGACTTTTCCCAGCGTTTCACCCTCTTACCCTTGTTCAGGTCAGGACAACAACAGGTTTTGAGAATTTAGAATTCCCTTTGGATCTTAAGGATAGCATATCCTTGCTGTTAAATCTGCAGTGTTTCTCTGTATGGTCTATACTGTGTTTAGAGTCAGGACAGAGATTTCTAAGGAAGTTGTCCAGAGACCTGCCTCAGGAGTGGATATTCTTGAGTAGCATGAAAGGTGAGAGAAAATGGGCCAGCTTCTGAAGAAGTATTCTGCTCCAATGATTTGGAAGTTCACCCCTGAACAAATACAGGACCTTGATAAAATGGCAGAATATTCGAAAGTAAAATGCTGTGGCATTTCCAGAGGGACATGAAGCTGTGCTGGGCCATGGCTACTGCCTGTTACTTTTTGTTACTGTACCGCACCTTGAGGGGAGGGGAAGGAAAGCAGACCCAGAGGCACCATGGCCACTGACACTGTGGCTGAACTAGAGGGACAACCCACACCAGTAGCAGTTGCCCTTGTTAAGAAGAAGAAATCCAAGACCAAATCAATTCTCGTAGGGAGTGATGAACAGGAAGCAGGATCTTCAAAAGCAGTAGAAGAAATGGGACCACAGATAATCACCCAAACCCTATCCCCAGGGGAGCCCCTGTTGATCTGGCTGCTCTGATGCTGGGATATTGTGGCCAACGGTGTGGCATTAGATGGTAGTGAAGCGAAACAACTGACATCTCTCTCCCAGGATGCTGGTATTGACCAGGGAATAAGGAAAAGACCAGAAACTTGCAACCTCTCTGGACAACACTTGTCAAGTGTGAGGGAAAGATATCCATGCAAAGATGAGCTTTTAGTGTGCCACAAAGGGTGGAACAACTTGACACAAGGTGTCTGGTACCTGAGAGAGTTAGCTGTGCTGGAGATAATCTTTTCAGACAATGAGCAATTTCCTAATAATCCAGACAGTGTCCAGTGCACGTAAAACATGAGGCAGAAATTCATATGGAATGTGTTAGCGTCATATGCCAACTCATTGGGAATTAAGTAATTGAAAAAAGGGAGAACAAAAAGTGGAAGCTTTGGTTGGCACACTCCAGATATTTGAAGAAACTCTCTCTGTCCCGTAAACAGCCTACATCTCTTCTGTGGAAAGACTGATCAAGAATTTCCAGAATTTAAAAGAGGAAATTAAAGAGGGCCACAAGGAACTTAGACAGGAGAATAAAGACAAATTTTCCATGTTCTGCCATACATTGGGTCTGGAGTCTGAGATCAAGGATTTTCCTGAAGCACAAGAATTCAGGGCCAGGATTAGATACTGATGATACAGATGGTATTTGAGGGGACCAAACCTTGACTCAGGCTGCAAACTGACTCTCATGACACTGAAGCCCACAGGTTTGATCTGAATTCTTTATTGCTCGCAAAACTTCCCTAAAGAAGACAACAGGAATCATGAAGTAGCTCATGGTGGCTAATGAGCCCTCATCTCCCAAACCACCAGATGTAGTCATTCATTGGATATTTGAAAAGCCAGGCATGTGATTAAAGAATATTTCATAGTAAAGCAGCAGGTGGATTTTCCAGTCTTTTTTTCACTGCCACAGGTAAGTAATATATTTGGTATGCCACATCAGGCAATCAGAATTGCTTATCTCCTCGTTTTCTCTGTTCGATAGTTGTATTTCTTATAAATTCTGAGACATGACAATGGTCAAAATGGGTTTAAAACAGCAAAGCAAAGTTAGATCACAGGAGTTTGCATTCGGGTTTAACACATGGCCTTGTTCCAGGAGAAAGCCACAGCTCTGGGCTGCAGGACGCATCCCAGCATGTTTTCTGCAATTAGGGAAGGAACTGTACCGAGCCGCTGAGGATCAGCAGGGCTCTGTCCTCGCTTTGCTGCTGTTGCCGGGAAGAGCAATGCTAATGTTCTGAGGCCACCTACTGTTTGCTTTCAACACCTACATGTTAATGTGTAGGATGCTGTCCAAGAGAGCAGGCTTATCCTAATGACCAGACCGTATTCCCAACAGTCCTTAAGGATGTCAAGATACATCAGAACAGAACTTGCTCTACTTTAATTGCACTGCTTTTTAGGTATAATCATCCCCACCTTGTTAAGATGATTTTTTCAAGGAAAATAAATACTACTATGTTGATATTTTTTTACTTCATTAATACCCTCTGCAATCTCTCTCTGTAAGAATACCCTTAAAAGTGCCAAACCTTCCCAGAGCTTCCACTTTCAAGTACTCAGGAGGAGTCTGGATGCGCAGAATGAAATCCTAGCTCCACTGACTCACAAGCAATTATTCCCCTTTGCATGAATAGAGCTAAGTTAGGGTTTTTCTCCTTCTCAGTTCATCATAATAGGAATTTGCTGATCCCATGCTGTTAAATCCATCTGCTGCCTCAAGCTTTGACTTGAAGCACAATGAATAAAAGAAGGAGAGGAAAAAAGGAGGAGGAGAATCAGAAACTGTTATCTCCAAAATACCCTAGGCTGAAAGCCTCAAGCTGAGCCTATGGAGGCCAGCTACTGCTGTACAAATGGAAAGAAAGCTGAAGCTCCAGGCACTACAATCTTCTGCCTATTACTAATAGCAGGATTCAGTTGACTAATACAACAGGGACTCCCTTCCATTTACACATTCATTACACATTCTCAGCTGCTATTTAGGCATTGACTCCCAGTTCATGTTGCAACACAGGTCTCACTTTTCTTCCTGTTAAATGGGGTCAGTTGGATGCTCAGTCCTCTTCTTTCAGTCTTATCCAGTGTGCAATAAGACATTCAGGCCTGTTCACACCAGTCCCCCTCACCAACATTTGGCTTGTAAAGGCTTCAATGCATCAGTCAATCAATCAATCAATCAATCAGTCAATCAGTCAAAGCATCAATGGCTTATTCTTTTATGTCAACTCTGCTCCCCTAAAGCTTCCTTCTATTTAAACCACATTCTCAAAAGACCTGTAGGAATCTGTTTTCCCAAATTTCTCTCTCCTCTGTCTGCTGTACCTTGGCTGGATAGCAGGTCCCTTTGTGCAGAAGGACTGCTGCTGGGTGCAGTCTCCAGATCCTAACAGAGAAGTTACCTAGCAGGTTCTGCAGAGCTCCAAGCACCCATTTCCAAGGAAAGTGAAACAACTAGGAGTGTGCATAATCTCATATTCTTTTTAACACATTTAAAATATTATAGATGGAGAAAAAATATAGAAAAGTATTATTTTAAATCTCATTGTAATAAATAACTATGTTTGATGAAGTCCAAGAAAGTCACTTTCAGGGACTGAAAATCATAAAATCTTTATTGGTTTCTTCACCCATTGTTAAAGAAATCCTTAATACTATGACTTAAGAGTCAGTGGTGCATGAGTGGCTGGGAAATTTGATGTATGCACTCCCTTTCCTCACCATCAATGCAAGATAATTAGAAGTAGCTCACCTTGAATTATTTTTCTCCTTTTAAGTAAAAAATATTACAACTTTCTTCCCTAAATTCACCTTGGAGATTTACAGGATCATGCTGAATTTAGAAAATGAAATAATTTCTGAAATGAGAGCCAAATGTTTCCTGGATACCAGGTACCAAGACCTGATTATTCTGGACTTGTAAAGACAGATATGGTCCCAACTGTAAGACACATATTTTCTGTTTCATAGGGGACATAGTTTTCAGTCTAAGTAAAATTATCAGTGAATTATAACAGGAGAACAGTGTAGCCATGAGAAAGCAGATGAAATGGAGGAAGAGTATGAGATTAGAGTTACACTGTAGAATGAGGCAGGGCTCAGAGGTGGCATAGAAAATGACAGCTTAGGCAGTGTGCTCTTCAATGGTGGACACCAAACTGAATATGCCTTAGTGGCTGTGTGTAACAAATCACCAGCATTTACCTTGCACAGTGCTGCCATGTGCAGCAGACAGGAGCCCTTAAGCAATCAGGACAGTAAAATTCCACAGTGTTGGGCTCAAATGCCTTCTTTAGCAGAGGAAAGAGGTCAGCCAGTGGACATGAATGATAAAAAATAAAAATATGAAAATAGGGAAATAGCACTATGTAAAGTGTAAATGCTGCATAAAACTAAAGACATGAAAGGGGGAAAATACCATAGTGCTAGCAGTAATGAAACCCTAACAAGGGCAAAGTCCTATTATTAGGTGATATAATGTAAAGCTGATGTATTGAAGGTTACATGTATGGAAGGAAATGTTAAGAATATTTCCATTTTAATCCAGGTTTCCATTTTACCGCTAAAGACAGTATATCTCTTACTTGAACTCTTTAGAGCATTTAACTTGCTTTGGCATTCCTGTTAAAAGTCAGTACTGTACTGCAGAACATGAACTGAATGGATTAAGCCTTTGGTAAGTGAGGTTACATGTGTGCTAAATTTTCAGAGTCAACACACTTAAAGCTGCTGGAGGACATTTCACTCATTTATCCACTTCTGTGCAGCCACTGTGAAGCCCCAGAACCTCTAACATGGAGCATGTGAACCAGGTGTCCAGTGCCCATACTGCTTCAAGGCAGTCTGAGAGGAAGCTTTCTACCCAATTCATCTTGGCAGCAAGGAATGTGGGGCCCCTCCAGGAAGGACCAGCAATATGCCCCAAGATTTATTTTATGACTGCTCTTGATGTGGATCCAAGCAGGAAGGCAGATTACAGTTCAGAATCAGAAAGGAGGATGTCCCTATACTCTGTCTAAAGCTGTTAAATATAACATGTATCACATCTCAAACATGAATGACTGATTCAATCAAGTATAAGCCCATTAGAAGTTTAAGCCATTGAATTGCTTCATTCAGTCTCTCAGTCTATTGCAGATCAAACTACCAACCAACACAGTCACAACAACAAACAGGAAAGTGCAGACAGAATGACTGATCAGGGCTGCTTAGTATTCTTAGTCCATCCAAGCTGTGTTTTAATACAGCCAACGAGAAAGTTACACATGTAAGTACCAGTACAAGGTACTGGTACCTTGTACTGGTACTTACATGTGTATAGAGAATACACAGCATGGCAGAGTAACTCCTGACCAGCAGTGGTTGTGAAAACAATTTACAGACTGTGTTGAACAAACAGATGTGGGGGCAAAAAGAACTAGTGTTGCTGAATCTGTAGTCAGGGCAGTAATTGGTAAACAGACTGCTCTTTCCATTGTGTGTTTGGGATAAATAAACCCAGCACTGGAGTAATGCATCCTTTCAGGACTGCTTAATAATATCTGTAGATGATCAATAGAGAGTCACAGAAATATTTGAGGGCCGAAGGAAATTCTTCTCTGGGACCAAATTAATGAGCTTAGTGTTTTTAGTTTGTTAGAACAAAACCTTACAAATTACTTGTTTTCAGACTATAAGACCATTACAGAATGTGCTCTCATGACACAGAGGAATGCTGAAATTTAAAGAATTAAAGAGAAAGGAATAAGAACGAATACCAGAATATGGAAACAACTATTTGCAAAGAAGAAATTGGGCAGAAGTTTTTCTATTGGAAACAAGTGACAAAAGAAACAAGCCAGCAAGGGAAGGAATGGGACCTCTGTTCCCTGCTATCTTCCTTTTTGGGCTAGAAGTCAGTCTGGAAGGTTTCCTTTCGTTTAGTACAAGGCCTGTCTGTGCATACCTGGGTGAAATGCAGTGGCCTGTGTTATGCGGGGCTCAGTGTATCACTGAGTAGTTTACCTTAGAACCCTACAGCTGTGTCTTCTCTTGCCTCTGTCTCCAGCTTGCCTGCATAAACACTGGGCATAGGAAACCTGGGCACAGTCATCACTATTTATCTTGTCCACAGGCCTTCTCCTTGGGTGCAGGCTGCAGTGATCTACTCAAACACCAGCAGACAGCTACCAGGTAAGTCCTCTCTTGTCTTATGCTGATCTGACACACAACTTTCACAATGTGCAGGCGCTGCTGCAGACCTAAAGGGAAACAAAACTGTGGTGAATGCACATCAATTTACAACAGAATAGAATAGATCATTTTAGTTAGAAGGACCTACAACAATCATCTAGTCCCCGTGCCTGACTAATTTAGTTGAAGAACTGTGTCCAAATGATTCTTAAATGCTGACAGACTTGAGGAATTGACCACCTCTCTAGAAAGCCTGTTCCAGTGTGTGATTGCCCTCTTGGTAAAGAAAGGCTTCCTTATGTCCGGTATAAATCACCCCTGGTGCAGCTTTGAACCATTCCTATGCATCTTATCACTGGATACCATGGGGAAGAGATAAGCACCTCTCTCTCCACTTCCCCTCCTCCAGAAGCTGTAGAGAACAATAAAGTTGCCCCTCAACCTCTTTCTCTTCAAACCAGACGAGCCCAAGGTTCTTAGCAGCCCCTTGCAGGACATTCCTTCCAGCACTTTCACCAAAATTGTTGCCATCCTCTGGGTGCATTTAAGGACCTTCACATCCTTCTGAGCTGTCAGCTCAGCACTGCACACAGCACTCGGGGGCAGAGGACATCAGTGCTGAATACAGTAGGACACTCAGCTCTTCTGGCCAGCTGGTGATGCTGTGTCTGACAGACCCTGGGATGGGATTTGCCCTCTTGGCTGCCAGGGCTCACTGCTGGCTCACACTGAGCTGCTGCCATCAGCACCCCCAGATCCCTGTCTGCAGGACTGCTCTCCCCAGGCAGGTCTTCTGCACTGCTTACTTGACTTAGGACACACTGGAATTGCCTGCTCCTGAACTTTTAAAAGATAGGTCTTACAGACTGACCAGCCCTGAAAAATAAAAATACTTTTCTAAATATCTCCCTGAATAATTCAAATCTTGCTCTTCTGAAGGCCAGGTTAGCCACTTTGCTATCCTTTATTTATATTTCACTGAAAATTTTAAACGCAACACTTTTGTCATCTCTGTACAGTCTTCTACCATCTCATCCCCTAATCCTTACCCAGAGGCTCAAGCACATCACCACTAACTGTAAGGACTGTGCAATCAAACCTCTCTCTTACATATAGTGTCACACCTCCTACCTTGCCTGCCCTGTTGATCATTCCTGTAACACTCCACCCCAGCACTCCAGTCATGGGACTGGAGAGCACCCTCTCTCTTCTCCAATAGGATGAGAATTTCCCAGTTTTCTTTATCCTTCTAGCTGCAGAAGGAAGTTAGAGAGAAGGTTACACCCAGTGTACATATGTAAATGCTTATACAAATCTAACAAAAATTATGTGCATGTTCAGCCACATAATTTAGGTGCATCTGTAACAGAAGGTCCAAATAAACTGTAATGCATGCAGTTTTATTAACAGTAAAAATTTCTAATTAACCCAAGTATAAATCATAAAGTTCTGTAATTTTGAGTTCCATGCCTTTAAAGTCACCTGGTGATTCATGGATATTGTCAAGTTCTGTGAAGATCGGAAGAATTATTGACATAGGAACAACTGATGTTAATGAGCAATATCTGGTGTCTCCTCATAACTAATACTCCCCAGTACAGCAGTAACACAACCATCATTCAGACTGGCATTTTGTTCAACCCATTTTCAAAACATTTTTACCTATGGTAATTGCATCCACAGAATGAATC
Source organism: Pomatostomus ruficeps (assembly GCA_013400735.1). Classification (NCBI taxonomy): domain Eukaryota; kingdom Metazoa; phylum Chordata; class Aves; order Passeriformes; family Timaliidae; genus Pomatostomus; species Pomatostomus ruficeps. The sequence continues at coordinate 23,430 of VYZT01001437.1, forward strand.
ACATGCAGAGCTAACCATATGCAGTATGCATGTACTATTTTACTCAAGGCATTGCCAAACTAAGGGGAAAAAAACCAAGAAATAAGATACTATTTGCTAATTTACCATGCCTTTGCTGATCTTTTCAGTGTTTTAGTCTCTACTACAATAAGTCTAAAGTTAAAAATAACTCTCAATGCCAGTTCTTCCCCAGGGAGGAATATTGGCTAGGAATCTCACTTGTTTCTCAATCAATTTTCTTCTTTTTCAGAACATTCCCTAGGAAGCATAGTGTGCCTGCTATACACACTGTGGCCTTTCAGTATAAAAAGGGGACTTACAAGTAAGATGGAGACTTTTCACCATGGCCTGCAGTGACAGGGCAAGGGGCAATGCTTTTAAATTGAAAGGGCGTGGAGTTAGATTGGACATAAGAAAGAAATGTATTTACAATGAGGGTGGTGTGACACTGTAACAGGTTGTCCAGAGTTGTGAATGCCACATAACTGTAAGTGTTCAAGGTGAAGTTGGATAGGCTTTAAGCAACCTGGTCTAGTGAAAGATGCCCCTGCCCATGGCAGGATGGGTGTAAATAGATGAAAGGTCACTTTTAACCCGATATTTAAGGCCAATTTTAACCCAAACCATTTCACAGTTCTATGACTCTTTAATTCTAATGCAAAGATGGGAAAGAATATGAGGACATAACAATCTGCATGTGTGAATAAATTGATAAAAGCACTTGCCTGGGGAAGTGGTTGAATCAGCATCCCTGGAGGTATTTGAAAGACATGTAGATGTGACACTTAGGGACATGGTTAAGTGGTGGATTTGTCAGTGCTAGCTCTATGGTTGGATTCAATGACTTTAAAGGTCTTTTCCAACCTAAATGTTTCTATGACTCTACGATTCTCTGCATGCAGAATAAAAAAAGAGTGAGGCATTACTTATCCTCCAAGGAAAGGACAGTGTCTGTAAATGTGGGAGTGGTTATGTGTGACTCATGAATTCATCACTCTCTTTAGTTGTCTTGAAAGTTTACGTCAACTTGAAAGTCATGTCCTTACTGTTAGTGTGACAAAGTTCCTTTTGAGGGGAGTTGGCCAATTTGTATTCCGTGGTGATCATTATAGCAATTTCTTGCCTGCTGCTAGTATTTTAATGCAGAAGGCCAAAACTGCTAGCAGTTGCATCCTGGGTAAGTCCTTCGACTTCAGTAAGATTGCATGGACTATTAATTAGTGCAAAAATTGGTCCAGCTTTGGTAGTCTTTTGGGAGCATATAACACATGCACCAATACAAGGAAAAAAAAAAGTAGTTATTTGCTAGAACAACCACCTGGACTCCTTAACAGCAATGTGAACACAACAAACCACTTGAAATATCAGTGTCCTTGAATATTCTTTCACAATGGAAAGTGTCATTTTAAGTGCCATGATTCATAGCTACTCAAATTCTGTACTTTTACAAAGAGCATTTATACATTTAGTAGTACAGGTTGTTAAAAATGAAGAAGTAGTGCTTAGGGTTGTATTTATTAGGATAGATCACATTAATTAGCCCTAGTATGGAGGGGAGGAGAAGTTTCTCTTGAATGCTCTACTCTGCAGTGCATTATTAATTTTCTCATTCATTCCTTTTTAGCTCATTAGCTTTTAAATGTTATAGTCTTATGCTGAGGTGAAGTTGCAAGTGTCTGTTCCCTCTGCCACCCATTTCAAGCCATCTCACAATCATTGTCTTTAGAGTTAATTTATATTGCAGTGGTAACCAATATAGGGTAGGGATGCAATCATCACAGCTTGTGGTGATGACAAAATGGAACTCTTAAAGAATTTTTTATGTATTGTTTTAGGACATTTTAGGGTTTAACTGAACTAAAGGATGAATTAAAACTCTAGCAATTCTTCCTTTTTCAATGAAAATTTATTTAGCAGATAGGACTAAACGTTATTCTTTGCAGGCAGAAAGCTCAAGAAGAAAGATTATCAAGATACTAATGCAAGAATTGTGGGCTGACGTCCACCAATACCAGATATCCTTTCACGACCTTTGAGCTGCTAGCTTCATTTTGCAGGATATCCCTTTAATGAAGGAATTACTAAACTCATACTTTTGGAAGAGATCTCCCATATGAGATTGTACATTCATGGCCTGAGGCTGTAAACAATTCATTTACACTATTTTTTTAAAATATGCACCATGCAATGAATGTCATAGAGCTCTAGTCAACTGACCTACAATATCTTAGATTTAATTGTTCAGTGTACCTGTAATTCTCCCTTTGTCAATAGTGACTCTGTTAGGTACACTGCAGAAAGCAGCACCTTCCAACACTTGCTAAGGAATAAAAGTACCAGGAGTTGGTGTTTTTAGGAGGCAACTGAAATATGAGTTGTCTGGGAGTACTGTGACCCTGCTTTTATGTGTTAGAGTGTACTACTGAAAGGATTATATGGAATGAGAAGGGATTATTTTCAAGCAGGTATGGTTTCTCCCACACTCTGAAAAACATATGACTCACTTTGTGCTAATCACACAGTATTTCTGTAGCAGTACGTGATAGCAATTTCTTCAGTTCTTGTCAGTAATTTACCTTCCTAAGAAGATGGAGCTGCTGAAAGGGAACCAAGAATCAATAGAAGTTGAAAGTCAGTGAAATCTGAAATGTGAACCTAATGATGAATCTCTTCAGCTTTACACTTTCTTCCATGCTTCCCCCACCCCTTCAAATTCCTTCTAAAATCTCCAATTATTTTAGTCCCTCCTTAATACAGGTCTCAGAGGAGTATCTCTGCCACATCTACCTTGCTCACAAAACACAGGGGGACCAACTGTGCAAAGCATGGCTCTGCCCCTAATAATGTGTGAGAGAAGTTCTGGATAGACATCACTGTGCTGAGTGTCCTGCACAGCACAGAAACCCTTTTCCCATCAAGACATGCCCTTTACATGCTCCATATTGCACTATTAAGGAAGAGAGCTTATTTCAGGTCTTTCCAAAATCTGTGCAAAGTCACAAAAAAATTACATTATTTGGAAACGTGTTGGGCCAGGGTCTGACCTTTTCTGGTCTTTACCTTTCACTCCTCTTCAAGTCTTCACAATAGCATTGCCACCATCAAATGCCCTCTTTTCCATGTTCCCTTTTCTGCATAAAAATGAATATGCTTATAAAATAGCTTATCTCCTGCTTTCCTGACCCCAGTCATCATGTTTGAAGTCCATCCTACATGCTCTATTGCACAAGTTGACACAAAATCTGCTCTCTATCCCTTTTACCCCAAACATCTGAAAGCTTCGTAGCCACTCCTTTGGAGAGCTGATGATACAGGTTCTGAGCCTGACTGCACCTGCTGGGAGCACAGTGTCCTGGAGTGCTAGAGCATTTCATTTCAGATCTCTACCCCAGTTGGAAACAAACCTGCAAGTCTGGATTGTGGGTCTGTTGCTGGAGACTTTCCTTACAGTTTTATGAACTGTACCTTTTCATTGTGATCCTCTCTTTCCGTCTACAGATGCTGCATCCTCATGCATGAGTCTTGAACAGAACTGTTTGCACGAAACATAACAGCTGATTGCTGCCAAAAAGGAGGAGTCCCAGTTCTCCCTCCTTGGAGCACATTTTTGCTCTTATCTTCTGCCAGGCTCTTTTGTTGTTCTGTAAGCTTTTAATCACCCAGTAAAAATGGTGGATATTCTTCTGCTATCTTAGCAAGCCAGGTGGATCACAGTATGCTCCAGTGAGCAGACTGACACTGTGCTCATTCACAAGAGTGAGTGAATGGTTTGGAGGAGACAAGGGAGGAGCCTTACTGCTTTATTTGATAGATGGGATTGAATCAGCTTGGATATCTGCTGGATGCCTTGACAGTGGTTTATGGTCTGTCACAGGGGCACCTTGTCACATGCCTTCGAGTCCACTGCCTGGAGATAAATGACAGTCAGTCACAAGCTCTCTATGGACGTGTCCTCATGGGGACCTGGAATGCAATGCAGAGGTACCAAGCTGGTAAACACCTAAGGCAGTGAAGTTTCATGATGTGGTACAAGGACTTGTCTGGTAACAGCATAACCCTGCTTCCACCATGCTATGTGCAGGGCAGGGTACCTTGCTTCCTTAGAGTGACAGCACATCCCTTTGGAAAGCAACAGGCCCCAGACAACACAGCTGCAGAGGGAACTAGATGCCACAGGTGTACCAGGTCTGGGCAAATTCTCCATGATGAGAAGACTGAGGATGGTAACCTTGCTCCTACAACAAATAGGGCCTCCTGTAGGCTGGCAGTGTACCACAATAATGGCTTGCCAGCTCAAGTTCAGAACGGGGTCTGAATGGTGCCTCCCAGCTCTGTAGTTGAGGCACAGCCTCACCCCAAAAGCGCTGTTCTGCTCCCAGTGAAGGACAGTCCACAGACCTCCACTTTGGGGTTAACACACAGCCCTGGAGTTAGAGCTCTTTGTGCCTATTATATAGGTATTTAGGGTCATGTGACACTCATGGACAATTAGGTGACACTCAGAGAAGAAAACACTATACCAATTAAAATGTTTCAAGTAACAAAGTGTTCATTCATTTAAAAATTACTTTGTTAACACAATTCTTGAATAATAATTATTCTCTTGCATTGAAATTCTTTTGTCTCTTTCTTGTGATAATAATTTTAGTGAATATCACTCTAGCCTATTAGAAATCAAAAGTTTTCAGCCTCCAGAAATTAAAAGTTTAGAAGGTTCATTTGAGAAATGCAGAGTTCTACATCCTAGAAAAAAATATTGGCCATGACTTCATACTGTTACCACAGAAAAAAAAATCACCATTTTACTTGCAAGTTTGAGCAGTGGAGTCATTTTTGTATCAGCCACTAATTTAACAGGTTATAAAAGAATTACAAACATTCTAAAGAAGCTGGGCTTGATGATCCTGATGAGTTCCTTCTAACTCAGCATATTCTGTGATTCTATGATAAAGGATATTGATGCAACAAAGACCTTCAAGTTGTATGTCTCTGAACTCTCTTCCAGATTAGAAATCTTCTTAGTTCTAAATGCTGTTATTTCCTTCCTGGAAATATAAGCTTTGTTTCTGAGTCAGCCAAGACAACCCAGGCTGATTTAATCCCCAACCCAGTGCATCTCACTGACAATTTCCACAGCACAGAAGGAGGTCAGGCTCCTCCATCGGCCCAATTACTGCATCCCCAGGTGCAAGATTTGGAATGTGAGAGCTCATCTCGAAATCAACAATCTGGATGATTCCCTTCATTACACAAAAAATAAACCACTTCCATGCAATTCATACAGCCTAGTATTGTTGTGATTTAAACCAAGCTGGCAACACAGAACCATTCACATTTCCATGACATTGGCATGAATTCTTCCCTTTTCCCTCTGCCCTCAAATCAGTAATCATTTTGATGTATTTGTTTGGTTGGTTGGTTTTTTGTGTATTTTTGGTTTGGTTTGGTTTGGGGTTTTTTTTGTTTGTTTGTTTGGGGGTTTTTTTGTCTTTTGTTTTTTTTGGGTTTTTTTGGGGTTTTTTGTGGGTTTTTTTGTTGGGTTTTTTTTTTTTTGGTTGTTTGTTTTGATTGTTTTGTTATTTTTTTCCAGAAACAAATTGCTGAATTAAAGACAACAGGGAAAAGATATACTTCTTGGCTGGATGTTGTGGTGTGCTGTTGGCCAGATTTCTGTTTTTCTCATGGCCAGGCACTGCTGTCCCCTCCTCCCCGCCTCGGTATCTGTTTTCCCCCCTGGAGAGCTCTGTATTTTGCAATCCTATACAAAGCCCGCCAAATTCAAACCCTGCACTCCTTCCCCATAGGATGTTGTACCCTCCCCCCGCTCCCTCATGTAGGTGTATATGTAACTGTAACCCCCGGTGCCAGTGCTTCCCTGGCACAACCCCAGTGCCAAATAAACCATCTGGGAAAGCCCCTCCACTTGTCTCTCCTTCTTTGGCGCGCCTGTACCATCGATGGGTTGGGCGAAACCTTCCTGGAGCTTTGCCAGCCCTCCCGTGCCTTCAGAACAGACCGGCCAGCCCCTGGAACCGCAAGCGGTTGCCCAGTGCCCCCAACAGAGACATTGTGGCAGCTGGATAGTCAAATTTACATAACATGATTCTTCCAAGCTTTTCCTTTATTGTGTTTAAGAGTCACCTATTTCCCAGCATATCCTGTCTGGCTCTTATCCAGTAGCAGTAATTCCCAACCATGTATTTTTTCCTCTTGATTTAGAAAATAGGTAGAAAAAACCCCAAAGAAAGAAACTCTGCCTTTGTGGTAGAGATATGTAAATTTCTGGGTTGTACAGCTGACTGGATGTTTAAGAGGTTTGGCTCATCTTGCTTGTGAACTGTGGCTTAATAGTGCTAATTGATGAACAAATCTAATCTGACAAAGAATTAGGCAAGAAAATGTCTCCTTGCCCTTTTCTTTTAAGCTCTTTCCTACAATTTTTCTTCTTTTATCTTCTGTTATATGGAAGTTTCATCAGAGATGCACACTCTGAGTCAAGGTTCATGTTAGCCATCACATTAGCCACTCTACATGGCAGTAGTGGAAGTGGAAAAAAGAAAAGTGGAAGAGAAGACTTGAGAAACTGGAGCAGAAGGCAGAAACCCCAAGGCACCTCAAACACTCCAGAAATCCTGCCAACTGGAACCATCAATGGCAAGGATTTTGTGTATTCATGAATGCAAATGGACCTTCTGGAAAGGAAGACACACTGAAGGCAGCTGTTTTTATTTTAATATTAATGGATTGGACACACTAGGCTTAATAGCTATATTTAAATGAAGAAGAGTGTGACAGCTAGACAGCCACAGGCATTTGAAAAGTACTGTGCTCTAAAAGGAATGATGCATTTGAAAAGCATCAACATGATAGGAGAAGCCGAAAGAAAGGAAGGGACTGCTGCATCATTTATAACAGATTTGAGATTGCAGAGCTGAATATGCAGTTTTGGATGGTTTGCAGAATCTGAGTCCAGATGGGATATCAGGGACTCGAAAGAGAAACAGAACTGCTAAAGTTCCTTTTTTTAAGTTGAGGAAAAGCAATCAGAGTTTGTCAAGCTGCAAAAAATAACTCTTCAGAAAGAAAACAGAATAGTGCAGAGTGGACTGCAAGATCAGCAAGATCCTAGAGACTGTGAAAACGAAAAGCAAAACCACATATCCTGAGAAAGGATTTGAAAAGTCCAAGTCGAGTATATTTGCATGATTAAAAAAGATGAGAATTTATTTAGAGGAGAGTCACCATGCCTCTGAGAAGCTGTTATTTTGCAAAAGTCTTCAAAAAAGAGATGTACTTAAAGAAGAGTATTACCAGTCAACTTAGAGCATCAGAAATCTTTGTGACAGCTTGTCAAGATACATGTGCTTCCAGTGCATAGATATGACTTTGAGGACAAGTGCAACTCTCAAAAATAGTCTACTGGGGCTCCAATATATGGCATATTGTGGAGAGACAAGTGCATCTGTTGGAACAGAAAGGTAAACTTAAGATCTTACAATGGGGAAGAATTCTTGAAGTTCTTTCTCCAAACAGATTACCTTCTATTTAGGGGGAACACAGCCCTCCTCAGAGTTAGGGATAGTCTCACCTAACCTGAGGTGTCTGCAGGTATCTACACCTGAGCTGGTGCACTGGGTCCCCTGCTGTGAAATGGAGAGGAAGAAGAACTTTTGTAATTCAAACAATTCACTTATTTTATGTGTCTGCACCAGGACACAGTGAATTTTGTCCTTGAGTTGTCCATTCCTCTCTGCCTGTTTGGACATTGAAGGAGGGTGGCTGGCTCAAGGATGGTAGTCTGGTAAATCCCACTGAAGGTCTCAATGACAGGGTTTGTTATTTAGAAGCACTGAAGCCCAGAAGGTTTCAATCACCCTGTCTTCTCTATTATCAGCTTACTGTCCCATATAAAGATATTTTATGGGAAACATTACATTGTGTGTGCACCATTAAACTTCTTTTTATCCACTGAGGGGAAAAAATAGTATATTCATATAAAAAAATAACAATTTGTTAAACAGGCCATTTTCTGTATGAATATACATTTACTATCAATGTAGAAAAGGGATACCGCTTCTCTTAATGATATGATCATCACAGTCAAATTACTGTCCTTGTATTTCCTGGGAAGATTAGATTTGGAGTTCAGAAAAGCAGAGCTTTTGTGCTTGGGAAGGCACAGTGGGACCTCTTGCAGGATGCTTTCCATTTTCCAGGATAAAGCTGACAAGCAAGGATTTATTGTGTATCATTGGAAAAGATGAGTTTTCCTTACATCGATGAATTGATAAATCTGTTTCTGGTAACAGGGGATAATGAATTACTACATAAAGAGCAGAATCAGCCATTTTGTAATCTGTCACGTTTTTTGAGAAAAATGGTATTTTTCTGCCTCAAGTAAGAATCTTGCAATTATCTTTTCTATGACTGACTGTCCCCAGGACTGCATGAATTTTGAACATGCTGGGTACAAAACTAGAATTGTCCTATCATGTGCTAATCCTTTCCGCAAAGATACTTTTGTGAATATTACTGCACAGACATACAGACAGACACCATCATTCTACAAAGGTCTCCTCATTTACCATGCATTTAGAATCATACAAGTGGACATCAGCTCTATTGCTCCTTTCTGCAAGGCTTAAAAAAGCTGTGCTTGCAAATGGGTCTAAGCCCAGACTGCCAGGTAGAGCTGACCTAGCAAACAGCTGTGCTGGTGTCAGGACTTACCGTATTATTTGAGGGTGTCTAACATCTTCTTCCCCACTGGAGTGGGTGGCACTGGGCCTGTGCCTCAGTTCCCAGTGTGCATGTCATGCCTGTGGGGCAGCAGGGGAGTCAGAGGCCTGGGCTCTGCTCTGCTGGTTGTTTGGCAGGGCCAGCAAGTACCAGCAGAAAGGCCAAGCAGGCAGCTGGAGACATCAGCAGCCCCACAGTAAAATTCACATAAAACTGTATAAAAGCCCTAGGCAATGTCTAGGACATTGTAGGACTAATGTTGGTTAGAAGGATCTCTACAGGTGTCTTCTCCAACCTCCTCCTTGAAGATCTGCAGCATTAAAGCAGTGTGGCTTTACTAGCTGACTTGAAAACCTTAGACTAGGTAATTTTCAGACTTCTTGGACAACCTGTTCCAGTTCTGATTAAAAAATTAATTTTCAACCTGAACCTCCTATATCCTGGTCTGTGACTGTTGCTAATTTTTATGTATTCTCTTACTGCTGTTGCTTAAAGGAGTTTCTATCTTCTCTTCAAGTTCTACAGACTGCAGTTAGGTCTGTTTAACCTCCTCTTCACAGTACCAAAAAATCCCAGCTCCCTTAACATCTCCTTGTTGGAATTCTAAGTACTGACCATCTGTATAGCCGTCCTTTGGACTCGTTCCAGTTTCTCCACAATCCTCTTGGTCTGGAAGACCCAAAAACAGACTGAGCTTTGCAAGGTGTGGTTTCACCAGGGCCAAGGAGATGAGGCTGCTTTCTGTTGGCCTTGTTCCTCTATCTATAACACTGCTCTGCAGTTTGTCTTATTTGTGACGAAAGGACCTCCTAGGCTGCTATTGAGTCTCGTGTCCATCATGTCTCTGGGGTCTGGTTCAACAGTGACCCAGTCTGTTTCCTGTGTGTATTCATGTTTGTGACAGTGGAGTTACTCTGCCCCACATGGAGCACTTGGTATTTCTTGCTGAACTTCTTGACATTTCTATTGGTCCCATCCCTGAATTTACCAAGGTCCCCTTGAATTAAATCTCTACTGCTTTGCATGTCAAGTGCCTCCAATTTAACTTAATCCACAAATTTGCTGAGGCTTTGTCCTGCCTCATTGCCTGGGTAACTGATGGAGATAATCAATACCTGATATATTCCATCCATAAGTGCTTGCCCACTGGGCACTGAGCCACTGATTACTGCCCTCTGATTCTGGCAGTCCAGCCCATTTTTAGCACATCTAATAACCTGTCCATCCAGCCTGTGGTTTGGATCAGTCCCAAAATCACTCTCGCCTGCAATGCCCTGGCAGGGCCTGGCAGACACAGTGAGTTGTGGACCATTCCCAAAACGCCCTCTGGGCAGGAAACAATTGCATGCTAATTGGACTTAGCATTAGATATTCACATTTTTAGTGTGTTATTCAAAAGGAGAAACTGTCTCATAAAATAATTAAAGCTATAGTCAGGTCTTAGTTAGGGGCAATTTTAAAGGAGGAAATTGTATTTGTACTAAATATTGTATTCAAACAAGGAAGTCAAGAAGGTTCACATGAGATCAGAATAAAAATTTTCAGGTGTTCCCTGAAAAGAGTTTATTTGTTTCCAAGAGCCTTTATTGTAACTATTTAAGGCCTATTTCTCTAAAAACCCCAGAGCAGTGTAAGGAGACATCAGGTATCTCTTCATTCCTTCTTGATGTGACTGTCTATTCTATAGAGAAGGGATAATCCACGTGCTGCTGTTTCTCAAAAATGTTTCAGCATGTAGAAAACAGTTACTAGGTTTAAATTTGAATGATAATTCAAAATATAACAATTTCTTTGGGAGGAGAAATTATGAAAATATTTTAGGTAAGGTCTTCTCAGTCATCCAGGAGGTTTTTAGCCACATTTTAATCCTAATTTTAATTTTTATTCATATTTAATTTAATTCAAATGAAACCTCTAAAGAAATAATTATTTTTGCCTGAAGAAAACCAATTCCAACAACATTGAAATTGGATGCTTAGACAGATTAATGTTGTCTAGATCTTCTTCAACAAGAAAAAAAGTTTGGCTTCACTGAAAATGCACTTATTGAGAAAAATGCAATAATTTTTCTAGCAATTTATATTTGCTTTCATGAACAAAGTACTATGTATTTTCTCTAACATCAACCATCTCAGTAGTGGTGGTAGAAAGAATGGAGTGATGCTAACCAGAGAAGGACCTGGCTAGCCTAACTTTCCCATCAGTATCTTGGGAATCAGCATCTGGATATTTTTGCTCAGTCCCAAGTAGGAAAGCAAAGATGCAAAATCAATGAAGTTTCTGATAAAATTGTTATTGTATATCTGTATAGCATCATGTCCAAAGAAGTTTACTCTCAGCAGGGCCTTGAAGCAGAACTCTCATAATAAAAGATAATAATTCACTGGAAAGGAAGGAAAGCAGAAATGCAGAATTTGAGACTATGAGGTCTTTTTCTTGCTCTGCTACACCAATTCAGGTGATTACCTGCTGTGTATATTTTTCAGGGGATAAAACCTAACAGTGTTCAGGTAAAGATATCTAGATTGTAAAGGGTAAGTAAGTTTCATGTTGGATAACAGCACATTCCAAAATGCAGGGATGCCTTGAGAGTGTCTGAGGGAGAGCTAGTGCATTTTCAATGGAAAGAGTTTCATCCCAAACCTGTCTTTTCAATGACTGAAATGTTCATTAAACATTTGAACTTGCTCTGAAACTGACTTTTTTACCAAGGGGTTCATCAAACGACAACTTGTACCTGTGCATTTTTGTCTCCAGCACAAGAGATTCAATCCATAGCAGTTGCTCCAGTTTGGGTAAACTATCTGAAAGTGAATCAGTGCAAATGTGGTGCATTCACAACTGCTCCAGGCTAAGCAGTCACATGGGAATAGCTATTTTGGCATAATGATTCCGGAAAAAACTATCTGCATAAAGATGTTTACTTGGGACGAAGTATTCAAGCATGAAATAGATGCTGTCCTTTACCTTCATAGCATATATTATCCTGACTTAACTGCTAGATGTAGCTGGATACAGGATAAAACTCTCATTTTCCATCTGAAGATTGAATATAGAGTGGAGACACAGTAACAAGGTTAGTGAGAAAAGCAAAGTCTTCACTAAAACTGAGCTCCTGCATCAGGTGCATTGTGTGCCTTGTCCTTAGCTCACACAAACAATGGTGAATAACCCCTTGAAGTCCTTGCCGTGCCTCACCTCTGTTTTTGGTCACTGCATGGTGCTGACCATTTCTGCATTGAACATTGTAGTGGTCTGGGCAGCAATAGCATCCCTTTTTGAAGTGTGTGCTACAGTCTTAGGGTAGAGCTCCAAAGTGTTTTCCACATCTTCAGTGGCCAATAAGTGTCTGGGATTTTTTTGGCTTTTTTTTGGCTTTTTTTATCTTGCCTTTTTTTTAATCCCAAACCAAAGCATACCACGGTCCTTCCTCATCCTTTAAAGCTCTGCTGGCACAGCAGTGAGGGAAGAGGAATTGTGGTGCTCAGAAAACTACACCATGAGTGACAGTAGGTTTGAAATTGGTAGGAGCACTCATTTTAACCCCTAAAATTTTTAAAATAATTTAGCCTCTTTGTTCAAGGAATATCCATATTCCATACACTGCAGATCCTGCTGCTCTACATGGCTCGTTGCTTTTTAGCCTGAGAATGAAAATGGATCCACTAACAGAAAGTTATATTAATTTTATTAGATTGTTATTCAAGAACATTAGAGAATATTAATGTCTTTTTATAGTTCTGGTTTTTTTAAGACACTTTCTATTTTATGTAACAAGGATCATTAACACTATGAGAACACTTCTGTTTTCTTGTGCATGTTATTAAACATGTCATAATATTTCAGGTGTATTACACAGAACATTGAAATGAAAGACCTCACCTTTAAAAGCTCTTCATACCCTTATCATTATACATGTCCAAATTTTTTATACCCTTACTTACAATAAATATTAATTAAAAATATTATTCTGGAAGCTACTAAGAATAATGGAGTAGTTTACATAGCAATATACTGCTTGCCAGGAATAAGGATACCTGCACTAGTCTCTGTATGTTAGTGATAAAATAAAATAGGAATACTAATGTAGACTTATGCTAAAATAAAATGCACCACCAGACATTATGCATCACAGGGCATAAGGCTGTTTTCCACTCTTCCAGACTGCTGTTAACTTCTTCTTACAGGACTGGCACATTTCTCCTCATCTTTCCTTGCATTTACCACAGAGGTCACACTCTGCATTGTTCATTCAAGCAAAAGTGGTAGAAGTCAGAGGGGTATTTAGGGCTAGGAAGGGATCTAAACAGAGGTAAGTGGATATGATGATCAGAAACATCCTGCTCTAGGCACACATGTACCAGCCCATCACTTCTCTGTGTGAATAAAAGAACCATAATTGTCAGTCCTTTATATAATGGACTGTTTTCATTCTGCCTTCAGCTGCAGAGACATTAATTTGCTAAAGCTGCAGTGATTCAACAGAGCTTTGCACTTAGGTGAGACTGAAGTACTCTAGAGGCTGTGATCTCCAGGAAGCGCATTGCCTCTCTCCATTTTCCCTTCTTAGGCATGCAGAAGTCATATGCATATTATTATCCCTCCCCACCACTGTCATTTTCTCATACTGCCTTGAAATTTGTTTAAGTCCTGTGATACACTCAGCAGGTCTCTCTACAGGTTCTCATGTCATCACCAGGAGGCTCAATTGTCCTCTGTCTTGGGAGAATTGTACTTTAGTAAACCCCTAAAGGATGCAGGGGTTTTGAAACTATGCCCCAGAAGCCTGTGAAGAGACCTATATGTGACTCTCAACATTCAGAAAAAAGTGGAGCTGGAGGTCAAAGAGAAACATGGTTTGGGGGAACACCTCTCTTACAGCAAGAACTGTCAGAATTGGACTGCAATGAGAAATCGGAGCTGATACCTGATAGAAAACTGATTGTTAGTCCTTACTGTAGCCAAGGTCAAAACCACAGCCTGATTCACCAAGGGAATCAGGAGAAGAGCTTTTTTCCCTGGTTTGATGTCTGTTGAATTCAACAGAAGAGGCTTAAACCCTGGTTTGTTATCATTCATCCCCATGTTCCCCTTCTCCTGGTTCAATGCAATTGCCTCATTCCAGTAGTTCCTCCCTGCCCAGCCAGCCTGGAAGCACAGCACCCCACACCTGTGTGATGTGTGAGAGGGCTAGCCCAAACACCCTGTTCAGCAGCTGAGATGCCTTTCCCAGCTCCTTTAACCATGCACATGATTTTTCAGCACAGCTGTGTGCATTTGGCTCTTTTCCTCCAGGTGAGTGGGTTTTTGTTCGTGATCAGGAGGTGACTTGACCTTTGATAAAGAGATCTGAGCGCTGTGTTTGCCAGCGGGACACAGGGTGACACATATGGTATTTTTACTCTATGCTGTCTGGTTTCTTTCTGCCCATGTGTACATAAAAGAAGGGGAACTCGCGGATTTGATGGATGTGCCTGATAATTCTTTTCAACTAGAACACGCCAATGCAGATATGTATTAAAAACAAACAGCACTTCCCTCCCCAGCCCCTACTGGTAAACACACCTCCATGTCTACTTTGTTCCCACTGCCAAGCCCCTGTGCTTCCAGGGTGCTGGCAGCCTGTGCAGGAGGAGGCATCACACCCCAGCTTTCTTTTGTCACAGGTTCATAGCCTGGAGATACTGCTGGCAGGTTCTCAGGGTTTGGCTCAGCTTTCTTTTAGGCACTGGAAACAGTAGCAGCTGCTGAGTGCTGGGCATTGCTGATAAAATCATCACACTTGCTAGCATTTTGGTAAATATTGCTCTCGGTGGAGATAATTGAACACATAGACAGAAACCTGGTTTGCAGATGCAATCCATCCTTTCCAGCAGAGAGCACAGAAGGCAGGCCATGCAGTGGGCTGGACACTAGAATGGCTTTTGAGAAGCCCATGTCAGGGAATGGACTACAGACTGTATGAGCCCTAGGGTGGGCCACCAAGTACCCTTTCGGCAGGAATCAACACATCGCTAATGGACACCTTCATGTCTCAGCCACAACTGTGTCATGAACACCAAAGGAGAGCTGAAGGCCAACAGGATCCATGTTTAAAAGAAGAGGGTAGCAAAGAAAGTAGAATGTTGGACACAAGGAAAAGAGAAAAAGTGAGGCCTGGGAAAAGAAGGAATGTGTAGGGACATGGAGATAAGGATCCAAGCAGCCAAATCATCTTTTACTTCTATCCCCTTAGTCATATGCCCTGTCTTTACCAGCCTTTTTTCCTCATTTTGGTTCTTCAAAGAGCTCTAGCTACGGCATCACCAAAAGGGGTGAAAGAGACTTTTCCAACATCAATTTGGTGCAAATAAGCAGACACTTCTTTATTGGGGGTGCCAGGGATACAGGGGATAGCTCCTCTGAAAGAGCTCCCACTCAACAAACAAAACCTATCCCTTTTATATAGTTTTCCTGCTAAATTATTGTTACATAAGTTCTTTTGCATACTATGCCCATTCTCAAATTTAATCTTTACATTCATTGGTTTCAATAGTTAATAACTTCATCAATATTCTTATCCTAAAACAATCACTAGCTGTTTCTACTAAGGTCTACTGATTGGAATCCTTGATATTAAAATCAAGATGGGAAGGGCAGTGGGTTTCCAAACAGCATAACTGGTGAGCGTGATGGTCTCCACAGTTTCTTGACCGAAACATAACAGTCCAGCAACTTCTTGGTGAGGTTTCTATGGTTACACAGCACTCCTGATATTTCTATACTTTATACTTCACAATTTTCTACCTATAATCATAGCTAACCCTTTAATATGATTTAATTGCTAATTTGATCAAAATATTCATAACAAGGGGATGAGGAAAATCATGGTGAATCCTTAAGTACAGGACAGGTTTTCCCTCTATGTTTTTCATATCTTTGGATATGAAAAGAAAGTCTTCACCAGAAGATAAAAGTGTTAGCTTAATGACATAGGAAGGGACTCCTGTTAGAATACAGAATCTGATAAGGAAGTGATGCTCTAACAAGTCTGTGAGCTGCTGACAATAGTATTGTTTAGGGTACTTCTACAAATGATGTGCTGTCCATGGCAGAAATACTATTAGAAGATAAAATTCTCACTTGCCTAATGAACTGGAATAGAAGTCTATCTAAAAAGACAAGTTTCTAAGACTTTACATTAAACGCTAACTGCAATTTTCCAGTCCTTGTGCCCACATGGAAAAAGAAAAACTGGACAAGATAAGACTCAGGATTTATTCCTTGTGCCCAGAGATTGTCCCTAAACGTAATGCTTTCAGAGGTCTGCTCAGAAAGACATATTGGAAAGCCTGACTTGGAGCCATTTATGGAAGCTCTGCACAAGTACTGAAGTGCCACAGCCTTTTTCCATAAAAAATTACTAATGAGGACGAAGTTTCTACTGTGAGAGACCCACAGAGCCTCTCTCTTGGCCCAAGTGAAGCAGCTTATCTACTCTTTCATGTTGAGGATTACTTCATCAAGGAATCTCATGATTGGAAGCTCACCTGGGCAGTTGACAGGCTGTTCTTTCTTAGTTCTTCGTGTATATGCCATGCCCTGAGGCTGCAGCAAAGATCTGTAGTCCTTACACAGGACAGGGAGCACAGGCAGCACAGACAGGAGTACTTAGCATTTGGCTCTTCACCTTAGATTAGCTTCTTATGCTGGCTGAGATGGATCACTACGTGCCTGTCATCCATCCATATCCTGCTTAGCACCTCTCAGCCTGTGCCTACTTTGTGGTCATCCATGCCTATGTTTGTTTTGCTTTTGCAACGAGTCTTGGAAATGCATTTGGGCAACATACAAAACCAGCTTTGTGTGGTGGCATGAATGAGGATTTGACTGTTCATTGTATGAAAATTGCATCCATAGCATAAAGTCCGAGCTGGCAGGACAGACCAGAGGCAATGTGTTAAAAGTGATATATTTTTCTGCTTCTGTGTGGAAGGAACGAATTTCTCATTATTTCAGGTTCCCCAAGAAATAGGAAAGACAAATGTCTTTACAGTAATAGTAGGAATTTAATACAGGAGTAAACAAAATACTTGTTTTTTTCTTCAAGGAGTCATTTCATCCTGGCAGAGGGTCTAAACTGGTATTCTGGGAGATCCTTCGCTTGTCTATCATAAACAGCATTAATCTATGTATGTCTGTGTCTTCTTGTCTACTGCAAGCACCCCATGGGTTATGCACTTGAATGTAGGGTTGTATTTTTAACCAACTGCCTATCTATTATGGAAGCCTCTGTAGAGAGATTTCTCCATTCAGAAGTGTCATTGTACTAAATTTATTTTTCTTTCCACCATGTTATTTAATAGACCTTTTAGCAATTGTAACTGCTCAATGCAGACTTATCATTTGACTGGCCATGATCTGGTGGTGACTAAGTGGTGATGACTAAGTGTTCCTTTCCAAGGAAAATGCAAAATTAATTCCAAGAAACCTGAGATTGTCCTTCTGAAAATGGCACAGATAAGGACACTTTGGTTCCTGAAATATTTTGCTCCTTTTCCTCCGATGGCCCCTTAGATACCCACCAGTAACTTCTCATTCTCACAAGGGTGATTATCAGTGTACAAACAGGAGCACAGTTTGTGCAGTTTACTGTAAAAATAAGGCACAGTTTTCTTTTTCTGTGAGACCTGATAGCTATAGCAGATCAGGGTACCAACAAAATGCTATGGGAATATTGTCATCTCCTTATTAGGATATATGTGTGTTACTGAAGTCAATCACAGCATTATCTTCATTTACTCCAACTGGGATTTACTTCCAGAGCACTTTCCAGCAGACAGGGAAGGCCTTGGTGAAGAACTGCTAACTCCACCCTCAGGCCACTAGCCTGGAAATGCCATCTACTCAAACAGAGACTCTACAGGTTTTACTGGTGGGTTTTCTGCAATGTGGCAGTTTGCTCTGGTTTGGATCCCAGTGTTTTGCTGCTTTTGTCTCTTTCTTGTTGTTCAGTGTGTGGTGAGGAAGCTACTTGGTTTATCTGGAATTGCCAGTATTTTTCTGTAGCATCCTGCACTAAGAGGGTTTTTTTCCCTACTGGGGTCATCCTGAGTTAGTGGAGGGCATTTAGCCTTAATGTTTTCCAGGTCATGGACTTGGTTTATTTAGTAAAAGAGACTGCTTTCCACATTTGTTGGGTTACTCTGTGCAGCAGGTGAAACACCTCTGAGTCATTCATACCTTTTAAGATACAATATATTTAGGCAGTATCTTTCAAACAGGTCTTGGCAGTCTCTTAGCAGTTTAGTTGTAGAGGAGCCAAAATTCTCAGTATGCTTTGATAATTTTTGTGTTCTGTTTGTCCGACACACAGCTGTTCCATAGCACAGTTCAGGTGTTAGGGTCAGGTGCTCTGGAGCTGAAAGAAGGGAAATCCCTGTTAGCCTTCTGCCTGAGCCTCTGTGTGGCAAGACTAAATCCAGGTTATTTAATATTCTGCAGGGGGTATGTAATCATTCCCTCCTGTTGTCCGACTCAACCTTTGCCTGGCTGATGCTGTCCAAGTAACTCGTGTAAGTTTCTGCCTCTTCCTCTTACCACGTAACAAAACAGAGCAACAAATCTTACATTTAGAACTTCCTAGCTGGGGAGTTTCCTCCTTACTCCCAGTGTTATTTCAAGTTGGTGCAAGTCATCATCATTTTTATTAAATCTAGAATAGAAATTGATGTGCTGGCATAGTTACTTTTCTCTCCATGCTTTCCCACTCTTTTCTGCCTTCTTTCCTGTCTGCCATCCCACCCAATATATCTGGGTTCTAATTTCACGCATACACTTCTGACATCAAGTTGAGAGAGTCTTCTCTCCCTACGTATTGGACATTCTTCCATTAAGTGCTTCCTGAGAGCAAAATTTTTGTTTCCTCTTAGCGGTTTCCTTAGAGAGAAATGGGGATGAGACGGATGTGCAAGTACAACCTAAGAGAAGAAATGAGAATTTTGTCTGATGGTATTGACAGCATTAAACTTTGAGGGGTCAAAATGGCATCTAAGTGGTTCGGTTCAGCCATGAGTATATACTGCTATACTGTAAAACTCCTAGATTTACATCTATGAGTCAATAATTAGCTGTAAGTCACCTGTTGTGTCTGTGAATGACAAGTATCTTCACATTTGCTCTTCCTTCCCTTCCCTCCTCATGACTACTGCAGAAGCACAAACATGTATTAACAATGTCAGCATCAGTTCAGTTTTTCAGCTGTCTCTGTCCAACATTTTGGATTTGGGGTTCATATTCTTTAGAAACAATTAGTGATTGCTGAAGGTCATCTGTTTCTGATCAAGGAAGGATGGTGACGTAACTCAAGGGTCTCATTTTATGAACTTCTCATAAACAAACTTGAAAAAGAAAGATTCTGGTTTTGTTTTTAAATAAACAGGATCCACTGACGCAAACTCTTTAAGCATCCTTATTTTTTAGAATATAGTATGCTGCCACGAGAAAAAAACAATGAAGTGCATCCCTGCCTCCAGGTAGTCGTTGCATTTAATGATTCATCTACTTAAATGTCAAAGCAGATGCTTGAAATCAGACTCTACTTTAATGCTGAGGAGTGGCCTTCTTGTACCCATCACCAATAGCACAGTGACTGGATATGGTAGTTGCAGTGTCTAAAATTTCACTTTTTTGTCTTTTCTGTCTCCTGTTCCATCCTTTTATTTGTCTTAATATGGAACTTAAGGGGCCTCACAGAGAAATAGTCTTAACTCAGAGAACAAAGAAATTAGAAGTTTGTGCTTAATCCACATTTTTAGGAAAAGCTTGAAGTGAGATTATAGACAAATGGCCTTCTAAATAATACTCTGCTTTTTTTTAAAGAAATCCTCAGGTTTAAAATTATTTTTTTCCTTGTTGAATAACCATAGGCACTTAGCACTTGGCACTCCTATATGAAACATAAGACAAAGGTGTGAGATTACAATTAATTTTGTTCTTGTTTATCAAGAACAGTTATCTATAAGTAACATTTATTTCAGGTTAACCTTGTACCTCTTTGACAAACTTATCTGAAATTCAGCATCATTATTGGGTGCTGACAGACACTTGCATTCATACAAACACAGAGCAGACTTGTTCCCTTAGGAGTGGATAAGGAGGAAATACACATGCTTTTCTTCTCCCCTTGACCCATCTGTTAACAGGAAAAATATAAAAGGGAAGTAGAAGCTGTTTCCAGACCTAAATACCTGTGGTACCTAATTTAGCTATTGCATTGTTCAAAAATCCAGAGTGCCAAAGGGAGGCACTTAGCTGCCCTGTACACTCATTGAAAATGTTCTGCTACTTCTCAAGAGTGAGTTAAAGTATTCTGTCCACTGACTAAATAAGGTGCCTCAGTACTTCATACTTCTACAAACTGGTTCACAACATTGTGATGCTGAGCAACAAAAATACCGAAAACCAAGAACCAAGAAAAACTAACCACAGAGTATGCCTTGAAATGGGCCTGAATTGGACCTGCTTTATGGGCCTTGCTGACTACAATGGAAACAACGACGCCTTTCAGAGATTGTTAACCAAAGAGGCAAAGGAAGATGCAATGATGCTGTAATCTAATAAGCAGAACTGTCCCCAATACTGACTGAGTCCTGGGGAACCCCACTTGTGACTGGCCACCACAGCTGGATGTAACTCCAGCCACCACCACTCTCTGGGCTCCAGCATCCAGACAGTTTTTTACTCAAGCAATGAGTGCATCTGTCCAAGCCATGAGCAGCCAATTTCTCCAGAAGAATGCTACTAGAGACATTGTCAAAGACTTTAATAAAGTCTAGGTAGATAACATCCACACCATTTCCCTCATTCACTAGGAAGGTCATGCTGTCACAGAAGGAAGGAGATCAGGTTGGTTTGCTGCATACAATGTGAAAAAGTCCCACTCCATACAAAAATATAACCTGTTCCCAGGGACTGAGATTGCCACTCACAGTGTAAAGGCTAGAAACACAATATTCACTGGTTTGATGTCATAGCTATGAATTATGAATATTTCTTAGTCATTGCCTCCAGATTGGAATGCTAGTAAGGAAGTGCAATTTGTCCTATTCATTTACTGTGGGTGTTAATACAGAAAGGCCTTTTAACACATTTTTAGCTATCAATGTAGTGAAGATTTTCATCCATAAGCAGAAATCTTTTAAATTCCTTACTATGCTTTAAGCAGCTATTATGGTTTTTAGTTTCTTTTAAAAAAACAATCATTTTGGCTGCCTGTGTTTAGGATGCCTCACTTTAAGTCTGATTTTCTGAGCTCTCAGCATGGGCTGAAAGCCTCTGTAACCACACTATGCCTCAGAAGTAGCTTCAGAAAGCCTGAAGAATAATCTGCACACACATTTTTCTGGCCACACAGGTAGCTACTGGACAGGTACAACTCATGGGCTTGGCGTATCAAGCAGCTAACCAAGCCTCTAAGCTTGGGGGGTTTTTGAGATGGTTTTTTTTTCCATTGGCAGTGAAGTTTATTTGCATGCAGTTTTAACTAGCCTGTTCTCTAAAGGCACATTTATTCTAAATACTAATGTACAACCATGTTTACATGTATGTATGTATGTGTGTGTGTGTGAATACAGATAACACATGCCAGTGCTATCTGCAGAGCTTCCAGTAAGCTGTACCTGATCCTTTTTCCCTGAATAATAAGAGGTTCAGAAAACCAGACGTCCTCTGCTGAGTGCCTGGTTCAGACCCACCCTGCTGTGTATCTGTAGTTCAGCAGCCTGATGTTTCCTTTCTTCCTTCAAAAAGTGTTCCCCTCTCTTTGCACAAGTGCATATAGCTGACATCCAGCCCCCTCAATGACCTGATGTTTCAGCAGCTCTGGTAGCTCTGACAGCTGCACTTGAATCCATTTAACCAGTGAAAGCTGTAATTTATTCTGGCAGCATGCCAGCCAGGTCAGTCACACCCAGGAAATGTATGTCTGAACTTCAGATGAACCTTTCCCAAGAACGTGATGGCAGATGAAGACAGTAATAGAAATTAATGTAAATGAACATCAATACAGTTTTACCGGGCCTAATAGTCAGATCAGAGCTGATCACCCAGACAGTCGTTAAACACCTTAAAACACTTAGTTGAACACTACCTCTAATTCCAAGAGCATGGTTCAAAAATAGAGCTGGGATTTCAACGATAGTATTATAATTAATCTTGTGCGAGACAAAATGCCATCTGACAGAAGGTAACCTGAAGTTAGATCACTTAGCTAAACCAAAAATCTGGTGCTTCTTGAAGAGAAATTGATACAAATTAGATGAATACTGCCAACTTATATTACAGAGGAGTACTGAGTTTTGTGTTTCATAGCATAGCAAATTCAGAATGTAAGAACACAGGGTGACACTAACAGCCCATATGTCCTGTCTGTGAAGGTGACTAGCACAAGAGGCTTAGAGAAAGAACATAAGAAATAGGATAACTCAGAGTATGTAGGGATCCTTATCAGTAAAGAGGACTGGGGAAATCTCCTAGGAAATACCTGAACCAGAGTTTTCTTTTAAACAATTTCAGTTACATAGCTATCAAGGGATCTGTGAAACATTTGCTTTATAAACTTAATATGATTCTGTTTGTACTATAAGCACCATTTGTATTTTGGACTCCATAACTGTTTTAATCAAACATTTCTCAAATTAACTCTATATAAATAAAATACTGGTTTCCATTTATTTCAAAATCATTGCCTAAGAATTTCACAGAGTCTCTCTAATTCTGTATTAGGAAAAGCAGTGAATGATTGTTTCCTAGGCATGTTCTCTGTACAAGTGTTCAATGTTTCCAGTATTTCCAGGTCTTTACCATAAAACATTTTGGTATTTCTCTTTAAGATGTAATATCTTAATATAGATCTTCCTGTATAGTGGAATACTGCTACTGCTGTCCTTTTCTGCCCTTTCTGCAGTTCAGCTATGCCCTATGTGAGATAGAAGACCAAAAAAATACACAAGATTGAAGATAAGGGTGCTTTATTGATTTAGAAAGAAGTATATTTTTACCTGTATTTTCAATTGCTTTCCTAATAATTCCCAATACAAATTGCTTTTGAACAATGTCTAAGCATTAAGTTGATGTTTTCAGAAGAAACCTCATTTTCAGAATGACTGCTGACAATGACTCCTAGATTTCTTTTCTGAATAAAAATGCATCATTAGAACCCACTATACACAATTAGAGCTATTTTTTGTAATGTGTAGTACCTATCATTTTTCAAGATAAAATTTAATCTGGCATTCCTACAAGAGTTTGTAGTCATCTTAAATTTTGACTATCCTGAATAATTTTATATTATTTACACACTTTGCTACCACACTTTTGTGAATAGTTAATGAATATGTTGAACTGCCCAGATTCTATCACAGATCCTTTGGAAATTATTTTTGTAACTCTGTTATATTAAAAGTCATGGCCTCTTATATTTTATTTATATTGATGTTTTAACCAGGTTTTCCCCTTGAGGGATATCTGATTTTGCACATTAGCTTAATTGCCTTGATGATTTTTTCTTGTAGGACCACAGCAGAAGTTTTTTAAAGACACCAGGTACATCATGTTTACCAGACACCCACTACAACATCCTCATTGACTTCTCCAAAGAATTCAAGTAGATTTGTGACAGATTACTTCTACCAACCAAATCAATGCTAACTCTCCTCTAATTCTAGTCTCTGTCACAATTTTGAGTCATTGGCTTGAAGCAATGGTCAGTCTTACGAGTCTATAGTTACCTGGAGCTACCTATAAAATTTGGCATCATGCTTGCTGTCTTCCATTTCCCTGGTGTTGTTATTAACTAAAGCAATAAGCTCATCACTTAGAAGTGCAGCAAATTTGTAGCTGTAGAATTCCTGGGGAAAATCTAGGAAATTCAGATATCAATTCACAATGGGGCAATCCTGGCCCAGTACAAAACATGTTTACCTTGACAGGAAACAAATTTTCACTTCTTGACCGTATCAAGGGCCACGAGAAATCATTTCAAGAAACCTAAGATGTTTAAAGCCCTGATTAAATGTGTAGTTTCAGCCCATGGTTTGGTTTGTGCACTTTCAATAAAGGAACAAAGGAACTTCAGTTTTAATCCATGTTCCTCTTAGTATTTTGTTCCTAAGTTCCTGTTGTAAATAGATTGAGCTGGATATTTTAGAGTTAAGTATTTCCATACTGAGCTAAATTCTAATTATCCCTTATACGGTAAGTACTCCATTTATTTTGGGAGACAATGGTACGTAACTTAGCAAAAGGGCAGCAAAATTATTGCAATATTAATAAAAATGCATCACAACAGTGGTGGAATAAACTATTAGACTTTAAATCAGAGAAGTAATTATAGGCCTATTATCCAATATGGCTACAGCTGCTCTGTGTATTTATACACACAATTGCTTTCACATATACACTAGGAGGATTAGAATGAAATAAAATCCATGAAAGAAAGTATTTATCCAGGGAGTTGGAGTAAAAGCAAAGATTTCATTTCCATACCAAGAAAAATGGAACCAAGCAGCTGTTCAGTTATTTTGGATTCTTGTTCTTGCTTGACAATGATTAAAGATATTAAGAGCACCGAAATGACATGTCAAGATAATAAACGAGGTTTTCTTGGTGATCAGCATCTGTCATCAGAACTCCTATTGCTCTCAGCAGTATTTCGCTACTTATCAGAAATTGCTTCTTCCAATAAAGATTACATTTTATTTTCAGTTTCATGTACCTTTTTCCTTTCTTTTTCCCTGAATATTGAACTTTTGCATTGCAAAACTCTAGATATCCAAAGAGGAAAATGAGAAAAATGATTGGTAATAAGGGATCTCACAAACAGTCCATTTTAACAGAATGAAAATCCAAAGCCCATGTGTGCAAAATGTTTATAGGTTTTCAGAAAATCACTACCAATATAGTTATGAAGCCCATGTTGGTCTGGCATCCAAGTTCCTGCATTTCTGTCATGGCCATGCACAAACATTTCTGCCATGCTTATCTTCTCCAATGTGATATTTAGTTGCATTCTAACCTAATTAACAAATTATGTTTTCAAATGCTGCTTATTTACTGCTCATGTTGCACTTTGGATTGGGGTAATTTCTGTGGGCACTGGCGGGTGCTTTAGCCACTTTAATCTGCTTTCAGAGAAAGTTTAAAAAACCCAAACTACAGTTACTTCTTTGAGGAGTGAAATTTTTATGTTAAAGCCATGAATTGGGAGAGGGCAAAAGATGAAAAGCGCCTGTACACCCAGCAGCAGTTCCATAATCCGCCCCACTGCAGAGTTATCCAGCTTTTGCTTGCACTGCATTCGCAGGACAGAGGCATTGCCACCCTATGCTTTAGGAAATAATCCAACATTTTCATCTGGAATAACAAGCCACATGATCTCCTCAGGCGAAAAGAGCATAGGGAGGAGGAATGCCTCTGCTTATCACAGTCACCACAGGCATGCTGGCTCCTGATAGCACCATCTTATCACGTCCAGAGCAGCGTCTCCCAGGCAATTTGCGCCTCTCTGTGCTCAGACAATCAAAGTAGCTTAGCTTTGAAAATAGTTTATAGGACAAAAGCAGGTGTCCTGGGATCCTGCCCTGGCAGAAAGCCATGCTATAATTGACACCATGAGTCTGAAGACTAGGAGACTCCACTTGATGTGAGCAACAGAAGTAACGTTGCAATAGGTGGTAGTGCAGAGGCTGTTCATTAGAGGGACTGGCACAGATGGAAGCTCGTGGGAGGGAACCAAGCACCAGGATGCAAAGGAAAGGGCATATACAGGCAGTTGCCCACTGAGACAACTTCCCTTTGAGCATTGGGCCCACACCAACATCAGCATCACTACCCTGGTACAGAGCAGCCCCCACTGTGACTCACTCAGGTCATGGCCAGACACTCCAACCAGCCAAAACACTGCAGAGAAAAGAGCTTCTTCAGCTTGACTGTTGTTTCCTCCTTGAACCTTATTTTAGTTAAAGCTGCCTTTTAATACACAGCCTCAATGTGGTTTCCCTGAGCTACTTTTTCTATGCATGTTGTTCTACTTTGTTTATATATTCTTCTGCCTCTTCATCCAGACAGGAAAGCAAAGGTTAGATAAATGACAACAATTCAAGTAGGCACTGATGCAAGGATCAGCCTTTCAAGAAAAAAGATACAAGAATATTGATACAACAAGAACAAAAATACCCAAGGAAGCATAGAGATGTCTGACTGCTGGACAGAACAGACATCTTCTGCCTTACTGCTCTCCTGGCTGGTGGAGACTTGCTGTTTGCCTGTCAGGTTGCTCAGTGCTTTAGCTAGGAGGGCAGGAAGAAATGACAGATCAGTGATTTGCACCTTTTTCTGACAAATAAGGAAAGAAGGAGTACAATTTGCTCATCTTCAGCTTTTGTGTGAGTTTATCACATGGAGGAGAATTCAGTAGGGCCCTAAATCAACAGGGAGAAGGATACTTTTAATTGCCACTGAAGCAGCTAACCAACAGAACAATATTTTATGGGAGATGTTGTTTTGACTGGGTAAGATTGAGATGATCAAATCAATGTATATTGTTTCAGTGTTGCCTATCACATACTAGGAACTTGACTACACTTTTAGAAGAGTTTTAAATTACTATGCATTGCTTCCCAACTGAAAAGGCGTGTTGACAACACTCTGGAAGACAGTTGAAAGGTCAACTGAGATATGCTGACATGGTTATAGTCAATTATAGAGCATCAGCTTAAAATGCACAGCTTGGATTTTGTTCAGTTTCTCAGGACTATCACAGAACAAGGATGGATATCTGCATTATCTGCAAGCCTTCAAATGCTTATCAAGACATATATGCTAAATGACCTTATTCCAAATCCTGAAAACTTGTATTAACACTGAGTTCTTCGAGATGCAAACCCTTAAATTCACTGAAACATATGTCCCTAACTTGCTGCAGCCCTGTGCAAAGCTCTGTCAGTGGCTTGTGCTGTTGAGCGTCAGGAGGCTGTGACAGTGTCTTTGTAAGCACTCATGCAGCCATTACCACAGTATTCCTGTGGGATGCAACAGGAACACCTGACACAGAGGTTTTTCCTATAATAAATCTCCAGGTGTCATTGTTGTATCACTGCAACACATACTCTAGTTTGATGACCTAGCTGAAGGCCCTGAAAGCCCCTACAACTGTTGTCTTGTGTGGTGCCAAAAGTGTATCCATTATTCTTCCTGATCTATCCATACAGGAACATGGAAGATCCCTTTCAGTTATCTAAAACATTTGTAGTTCAAGTTTCTAGTGAGTGCTTTTGACAATTCGAAGTTTTTCTCTTTTGCTTAGTTCCTCTAAGCAATGAGTAATTCTCCTTCACATGATAAACTCTATTGTCCCCTAAAATTAGTCTCCTGTGAAGAAACCACGTCAAAGCAGTGATCTAATGTCAAAAACACCCCTGACTCTTGAAATCAGAGCAAACAAGAAAGAAGGAAAAGAAAAAGAAAAATTAAAAACACCTTCATTGGCAATTTGGAAGAGAATTTATTTCTTCCTACGGAGTGTATGATGAGTAATTCCTTTGTAAATGCTAAATTCCCTCAGAAAGTCTTCTGGAGTAATATTGTTGAAGTCTCATGCTTTCAGTATTGCAGTCAATAAAACAAAACCATCCCTTGATTAAAAATATGATTTAAGAAAGAAAAAAATCAGGCGGTAAAATAAGAAGTAAATATTGAAAGTGATGGACAAGTGCTTATAAACCACCCACCTCTCCCTCAGTGGTTCCTAGCAGAGTCCAGCTGCAGACCTGGTTAACCAGGGCAGGAGTGGTGCTGTGGTGCTCACAAGGCAGACGCACTCCGGAAGGATTCCAGACAGGATCTGCTCAACACCAAGGGGAATTTTGTATCTCTCAGACTTTTAATTTCTTCTCTACATGAAAAATTATTATTGTTTTGAAATCATAGAAAGAATTACTTTTGACCACATTGACCGTCTTTTTGTTTACTACAGACCAAACAGCTTTCCTGGGTGTACTGTCAGTTGTCTAACTTCTACCTGAACGACAGCTTATCTTTCAGAGATACAAATGGACGTCTGTTTAAGAACAGACACATTTAAGATCGGAGTGATCTAAAGATGTCCAAGGATGGGCACTCAATCTGAGCTCTAAGTGAGTAATTTCTCGATGTCCATTCCCTATCTTGCTACAGAACTAGCCTGAGATAGACAAAGCTTTGTTTTCTCTGGTAATTTCTAACAATCTTTTGATAGCTAAGTAAGAGTCACTGCAAAGTTTGGATCTCAACTCTTTTTTCAGTTTTTCAGATTTTCTGAATGCTTTCCAGCTTCTCAACATTCCTTTTTGTGATTTGAATGAGTCTTAGTAAAGCTGGAAATATCATCTACCTACTACTAGTCTCACACAGCCAAAGATTGCTTCTCAGCCATAGATCAAACTCCTACCAGCACACTTAGAGCACTTATTCACAGGATTATCTACTACACTATTTCTGAGTTTAGTTCACTGAGACACAATACCAACTCACAGGTGCCAGAAAACTCATGCTCCAACATATTTAAGGAAAAGCACCAGCTGCAAGGGTTAAGACACATGAGAAGAGACAATAAGGAACCATGTGGAAGAAGATGCTGGGAAAATGCCTGGCAATACTCTTGGAAAGAGGTGCTCCATGCCAGAGAAGGCACACCCGAGGGTACTGCAGCTGTGGGTGATCCATGCTGGGGTATGATCTCCTCTGAGGAATTGTGGCCTTGGACCACTCACACGGGGGCAGGGACAACCCTGAAGGACTGCATGTTGTAAAACAGCTTTCCCCCCAGCTTTTTATGCAATTTCCTGTGTTTTTCTGTTCTTTTCTTACCTTGCTATCTGAATCAATAATCAACAGTTATTGTTAAAAAGCCATGAATTATATTAAATAACATTCCTTAAGTAGAGACTGGTTTGAATATAACAGCCTCTCCTGTATCACCAGCTGGAGTAATGCAGATCTTCATGTTCTCCAGTGCTCCCACACCTACCTACGTCCAGCCCAAAGGAACAAGCTGACAGGGGGTCAGAGGCTGCAGTTTCTTTGAAGAGGGTGACCAAACCACAGCCTCCAACACTCCAGGCCTTTGGGTACTTTCAAAGGGGAATTATTATGTTCTTCTGAACTTATTTCAGTTTGCTATTACTCATAAGCAATTTTTCATTAAATGGCTCACATTTATTGCTGAACATAACAATCAAAGGAATTCAACCAGCCTTACCTATGGCCTAAGAAAAACTATACTATTTTCCAGAACAAGAGGGCTGTATAGGACAGACAAAGCCAGGCACTCAGCAGTGTTACAGTGCTGTGTCTTCCTGCAGTCTTAGAGCACTGCTGTTCTCCTGGCACCTCTTGCTCTGACCCTGCTGTGCACCAAAGAAATCCTGCATCTCCATGTGTGAAATTGGTTCACAACCGTAGACCAGTGGAAAAAGCAACATTCCTAAACATTTTCAGGTTTTGAAGGGATGGAAAGAGGCAAAGTGGGTTTCTGGTCAGCCTGGCTAATCCTGAGTGCTGTGTAGGTCTCCCTGCCCCACCAAGTGCACTGAAGCACAGCTTGAGTGCTGCTGGTTCCATCAGCCTGTGTGGGTGCATTCAAAACCAGACAGCAGGAGGGAGCAAAACTTCGAGATGAAAAAAGGCCTTAACCAGAGCATTGTCTTCTTGCTTAAGGGTAACTTTGTTTTCCCCCAGTACAGTAACATGGCTTTGAGGTTTGCATTAATTAATTAGTGCTATTAAAAATCAACAGTAAGCAGGGATAATATAAAGTGATTTTTCCCGAAGACCTACTAAATTAGATTTACAATAATTAATGAAAGGCAAGTAATATTTATACATAGCAATGGAGAAATTTCAGTAGAATAGAAAACATTTTATTTCTTAGGACAGAAAGCACAGAAATAGAATCACAGAAGAAGGTAAGCTGAAACCCTTAAATTTTCCCCATATGTCATATATTCTAGGCCCTGGTCCTCTTAATGGCTGTCTTCTGATCTCTCTCCAGTTTGCTAATCTATTTCTCTCTCTTGTAGGAGTAAATTTTAAATATTTATATTCTATTAAATATTAAAGCAATTAAATTTTAATTAAATATTAAAGCAATTATATGAAACAACAATAGGAAATTATGCCCTGGAGGTAGAATCCATAGGATCCAAACAGAAGTTCACGGCTGAGATGATTATTATCTGGAATCCTTAATGGTCACTGAAGACAAATAATCTGTTCTCAGAAGGTGTCCTAAAGTCAATAATAACATTAGGTTAGATGATGTTACATCTTAGATCTCTTCACTGAACATAAAGAATCCAAGGATGACTGGCTCAGAGGGCAGCACTACCACTGCAGATATCTGAGGGTGGATGATAGCAATCCTCCCCCCGTGGCTGTATTTCAGTCTGTGCTCGGAAGCACACACATGGCACAGTTTTGCACTGGAAACTCTGCAGGCAGAAGCTCCAGTGCTCCAAGTACTAATCTTTGACCTCAAGATGCACAGAAACTGTTAACTCTGCTTTGCTTTTAGCAGGATGAAGAATGAGAGGAACTTGGTCTCCTTGCAACATACCAATTCACAGCTAACTTTAAGTACCATATTTAAGTTTTCCTAGCAAACAATTCCCAGGAGAAATCCTTCCTGTTTGTATTAAGGCAGTGGTAATGCCCCAAAAGCTGGATTGCAAACATCCCGTTCTCAGGGAGACCCCTGAAGTTACTGAGGACAACTGGAGCGACCTAACAGACTTAACAAAATCAGCACATCACCTTTTATGTGGATTAAGGCTTAAATACTCCTGCTGCTTGAATCCTCACATGTTGTTCTGTACAAATACAATCACCTTCTATCATTGTGTTAACATTTAATGCATTTAATTTTTTATTTGAAATAAATGCCTTAAAGTGACGTAAAAAATGATCTTCATAGTTTCTCTTTTTTTTTTAATATGTATTTGCCATATAAATGACCTTACAAACACTGTCATGTAACTGCTCAGTAGGCGGCAGCAGGCAGCTGCTCTCTCTGCTTGGCCTGTTTACAGCAGCATTTTTCCCTGGAGGACAATTCATGACATGTCTGAGCAAGCCAAGAACTAGCCAAGTGGGACAGCTGGAATTGGCTTCTGTGCAGCTGGTTGTTTGTACTTTCTGTCCTCACTGGGCAATAGCTTCAGAGCAGCAGTGTCCACTGAGCTCTGTGGATTTACCCTGGCTTTTAAAGTCCATTTCCTGCGGGAGCTGCTGGTGGCTATCCAATGGCTCCTGGAAGCTCAGGTTATGTGTGCTGCAGAAAGTTATTCCAGAGATGCTGGAAGCTAAAAGTCATATCAAAGCAGTGGCAGACATACAACTCACATGCCTGCGAATAAAATTCCCCTAACTGGCTTGCATTTGATCATCCTTGGCCATACCTCCCTGATAAAAAAACATGGAATCACAGAATCATAGAATGGTTTAGGTTGGAATATCATCTAGTTGCAACTCCTTGCCATAGGCAGGGACACCTTCCACCATCCCAGGTTGCTCCAAGCACTGTCTAACCTGGCCTTGGACACTTTTTGGGGTGAGGCAGCCACAGCTTCTCTGGGCAGCCTGTACCAGTGCTTCAACACTCTCACAGTAAAAGTTTCTTCTATGGCAGTGGCCTAAGGGACAGTGTAGGGTTTCCCTGCCGGGGCTGCTCACCACATCTTTAGGTGTCTGGCTCATTAAATCCTATGAGGAGTCCTAGTGGATAATCTCTCCTCCACCCCAGAAGCAGGAGCATGGTTTCAGGTGCTGGAAGGAAGAAATTTAAGTAGTCTCTGGAAACCTAGAAAAGCAAGTTTAATTGGGGATATGAGTTAATATATGCACAGAAAGACCCTTGGTACTGCTGGGGAGAACATCCATCTGAAGAAGTTAAATTAAGAGAGGAAGAACTTGACATTCACCTGCTGTTACAATTTCCTTGCCTGTTCTCCTATAAAGCCATGCATTTCTCTCCACAGCCAGGAGTCCTTCCTGCAACAAGCTGACGTGCCTTCTGGAAAATGTTCTCTTCTTTGTGGCTATGACTGCAGACTGAGGAGAGGTTGGGGGGTTTCTAAATTGCTTTCTTTGAACATTAGAGGAAGTCACAGTCACTGCACTGATGTTTTGTCCCCTATTGCATGATAGAGTGCGGGTACGCAGAACAAAAACTGGAAGTAGGAAAGGTTTTACCAGAAGAGAAAAAGTCTGATCTGAAAATGGTTAGTAAGTGTTCAGATAGGAAGGATTGTCTCCTTCATGCCTATCTGACTGATCCCTAGAATACTGCAGAAGCACTCCAAGTTTTTCTGAAGCGCTGGAAATGCCACGGCCAGACACCTATCTCTGTTTTTCACATTGTTTTGCACTACAGATGTTTCTGTGCAAATAAAAAGGTTCTGTGTGATTAACTTCAGATCCATTGAAGTCACTAGAGCTGCTGTTCTGGTGTCTGCTCCTTTTCATATTTTCCCATGAGGTGTTCCCCCGTTAGTTTTTAGGCCACCAAGGCTTCTGGTGCTGTGTGACCTTATGCAACAGCAGCACTGCAGGGAGGGTTTCCACCATGACAGATGGGATACACTACATGCTTACAAAACCTGCTACCAAAACACACAGAAGGAAGAAAAAACTTATTTTTGGCGGATGTTAAGGGGACAATCAGTGGTGCTGGTTCTATTTTGACATAATGCTTAGGTGCATTTTGACCTGTTTGCCATCTCAATTCTCATCTTTTCCATCCTAATAGAAATATTGATGTCATTCTGTATCTCTAGCTTTGGACATTAGACTGAAGCAAGAATTTGACATCATTTAGTCTTGAATGTTCTCTGAACTATAATCACTTTGTCTTACAATGCTCTGCTCCATCTCAGTATAACAGTGAGCCTTGCTGAACTGCCAGGCTACTTCTGCTGCCACAAGATTGTGTCAAGATCTATTGGTAATGGTGACAAAGAAAAAAGAGATCCTCTACAAGGAGAAATAGAAAATTAAATAGGAAACTGACTAAAGACTCATCCATGCTAGGAAAAAAAAGAGGTATTCTTGAGGGAAGAGACACTTCTAATACTGACTTGGTATTTTGCCTTTCCATGGCTTAAACTTCTGTTTCAAGATTGCTGAGAAGGGGTATTTGTGTGCTGACTGGGGGTGACTGAAACACCGCTCTGAGTCCTTGCTCTAATGCAGCACACACTGCAGGCAGCATCCCTCTTCCCCAGCAGCATGAGGGGTGCTCTTGCCTGTGTCATGGCAGGGTGTTCCAAGAGCTCAGGAAAGACCATCTCCCCTTCTTCCTACACTGAGCTTCTGAAGCCATGCTCCAGTCCAGTCCAGCTAGGGCAGCTTGGGCTGTGGAGCTGAACAGGTGTGATGAAGGAGGAATAAATGGGGTATCCCTGAATGCAACCCCCTGACCAGAC
Source organism: Pomatostomus ruficeps (assembly GCA_013400735.1). NCBI lineage: Eukaryota > Metazoa > Chordata > Aves > Passeriformes > Timaliidae > Pomatostomus > Pomatostomus ruficeps. Next base: position 56,666 of record VYZT01001437.1, read on the forward strand.
TGAGTATCGTGCCCAGCACAATGACATCTCTTTCCAGGGGCAGTGCTAACACATACACTTGAACTTGTCCCAGCTGCTCCCACCTGCCAGGGCCATGATGCTGGGGCAGAGAGATGCCCGTGGCAGGCCCATTGTGGAGTGGGATGCTGCTTTACACGCCCACTCCTTGTATTCCCACTCAGCAACTAGCACAGGACAGCTGGATTGTCCCCTGAAATGGTCTCAGTTGATGGAGCTCACTGTCTAGATGGCTACACAATGTGATGATGCCTTTTGCATTCTTTGAAGATGTGGATTTAATCAGGGAACTGCCTTAACTTACACACATCAGCTTGGCAAGAGTGCTCTGCAGTGCAAGTAGGGGCCCCTATGGAGGAATTTCCATGTAGTAATGAAATTAAAGAGTCCAAAAAAGTAGCATTTGCTGCAACATGGAGAGGCAGTGAAATGCTACATTCCATGAAGAACTGGTGTATCTTATCTTGTTCCCTCCTTTGAAAGTAGGAGAAAAATCAAGAAGCAGTCAACACAGCTGGACTTTTCTTTTTGTTTACTTGGAAAATTTGTTTTAACCATCAACTTTAGCAAATTTTGGCAGTTACAAACCTGTACACTTTTTTTTGTTGTTTTGTTTTTATAGCAAAAGAACACAAGACAATACTGCCAACAGCAATTATGAAGGAACAATTAGTTTTAGGATGAAGAACTATACCCACTCAAAGTGATAAACCTTCCCTTTTGCATAAGGTTGAATTTGTTGTCATTGGAAAACTGACATTTCTTAATACCTACTTGGAATGGAATAAAAATCATATCTCTAGGTTTTTTGTGCAAAACACATTCATTTAAAAAAGTCAATAAAAAAACCTTAAAACCAGAAAGAAGTTAAACAAAAAGAGCTGAACCCAAAGGAAAGTTACAGTACATTTTGAAATTATTAAAAAGTTTTCAGATCGAAAACCTTTTTGTTTTTGTTTTTTTTCTGTTATCTTAAAAGTTTAAAACCAACTTTGATGACTCTTTAGAATTATATGAAACAAACAAACAAACAAAAGAAATTAAAGCAACCTGATTGGCATCAAATATCTACAAAAGCCCGGTAATTTGAAACCATTATATACATTATTTTATAAACTTCTTTTTAAACACCAAAACATACATCTTTTACAAACCAGCCTGCTTGAGACAGGTAAAATTTACAAGACAATCTTTTCCAATACAGTGCTTTAAAGAGAACTGCTTTCACTCCTAAACATCTTTGTCATCTCCTGAAAAGTGGCAGTATGGGCTCATTGCATTGCTGATTAATAGTGTTTCAGGTATTCCTATGACAAAAGAATGCTACAGTTCTGAGGGCTCCAATCTCTTTCCATAATACAGTTCAAGTGCACTCTTAACACTGGTAAAGATTACTTATGGCCTTTGTGTAATATGACGTATTTGCAATTATTGCTTTTCATTATTACATAAAGAAATGAATTTAATTTCATTTCCTCCCCATCCGCCCATCCCTTGGATGATGCAGCTAATTTACTAACTGAATGGCCCTTCTGATAATGGAGATGTTAAATGCCAAGTTCATGAAACACAGGCTAAAAACCATGAGTAGTGGGCAATGGTCTAAATTTCTAAGGCTCAAATCACAGCTTGGTGTATTGAGAGGAACAGAGACGCAAACAGGCAAAAAGCACAGTTTTTACCACATGGTAAATGATGGCAAACCATCAGGGAATGAAGCTGAAGATGTAACTCTCTTGTTGAAAACCAATGAAATGCTGAAACCAATGAAATTACTGAGTGAATAGCTCCAAACATTATCTACAAAGCACAGATGTACTTTCATACTGGTTCTGAAGAGCTGGCATCCTCCATTATTAAGGGTGCTTCCTTTCCAAATGAAGCTTAGCAGAACTGGTCCAGGGCACCTTCAACTCCCTCTCCCATGAATGCAGTTATTATTGACTGTAAGGATATACTTACTACAGCATCTATTTAGCTTTTTCAAGCAGGAGCTCGATGAAGAGTAAAGTGCGTTCTTAGTCATTTATCCTGTCCAGCCCACATTTTTCTTTATGATGGAATTTGTAGGAGACAAGAGTAACAACCTTTATGTCATATATTCAAAATTTCCCACCTGCCTGGCTCGCAGAGATGACAGGCTGCTGCCTCCCCATTGATCAGCATTTCATGACATGCTTTATTACACTGTGCTGCACCCACACTGAGCTTCTGACTAGAGAGGGTACCGACACATCAAGGCTCTCACTACTTCAGACTACACTACAGAATTTAGAGAAAGGGAGAAAAAATTCCAAAGACCAACATTTAAGTTCTTTGTGGGACACACAGAGGGGGAGAGCCTGCTTGAGAGATGAAGCACACAACTTTCAGACTCAGGAAAACAGTGGCAGTGAGGAGCCTTTGACTCCTTCCAGCCTTTTACTGGAACTATAGGTTAAATAATGGGATAATTTGGGAACAAAGACATCACTGAGCTTAAGGAAAACCGCTTGATTGATGGGAAATCACAGTTCTGTAGTGAAACTCTGCATTCCAAAGTCCTCCTGGTTGCCTTCATATGCTGCATCCTATAGGAGGGTCCTAGAGGAAGGCAACTTTATGGTGGTCTTTTAGCGGGGTTGTCCATTTTCTCCCATGGGAAGGAAGTGATTCTGCAGCTCCATGGTGTCACATTTGGCCCCTTCCCTTTATTCTGCTTTAAGATACTGGTCAAGGACAGCAATTACATCCAGTACCTATAGTTTTGTGGGGGTTTTTTACCGTTTTTTGGGGTTTTTTAAAGGCAAAATAATTAACATACTTAAGAAAGGTACATAAGCCTAATTTTTCCTTTTGCATAAGGCCACTTAATGTGGTATTGGCAGCATACATCATGTTATAGTCACTATAATGCTCTTTCCATTGCCAGAATTATTAAAAAGGCTGGCACTGTGCATGACATTCTCAACTTGGTGAAAATGCAGAGAACAAGCACCCTTTTACTTAGGGTCATACGCCCTGGCAAAGTTTGTGATTTCTGATATAAACGTGCATTTGCATTTTAACAAGATGCTTTTTCTTTTGCTGCTTCTTTCCAGAAAGCAAAAACTTTCTTGATCCTAAGTTATAAGCCAGTGATACTCAAAAGTACTTCATTTAGCCTATGAAATCACAAAATACCGTGTAGTGGAGCCATCTACAGGGATGTAGTTTGAAATACAGACATACAGGATAAGCAAAGATCTGAGAGGAAGCTCTTGCAGAACCAGGGACCTGGTAATGACAGCAGCAGTGATACAAAAATCATCATATGGCAGAAAAAGGAAATATATATTGGAAGTGCTAATATGGACAGTAATTCTTACATTATCTTATGAATGTGTTCTTATGTTCCAGATTAGACGTTTGTGACTTGTTCGTGTGGAGTAGTAATTAAAAAGAAAATAAAATGGCTTGGTTTAACAAGAGATGTTACTATGAAAATCTCACTCCCTAAGAGGTATTTCACCTTTAAATCTTCATTTGGGTCTTATCATTATCAAAAAGAGCCTGAACAAAACCGGAAAGGCCACAGAAGTACCAATATTCAAAGAGGGGAATCCGAAGATGGATTTGGAGGGGAGGAGATACTGAGGTATAGAAATCATGAATAGGACAGAGAAGGTTGAATGGGTGATCCTTGGCACCTTCCCAACAGCACTTTAGTAAGTAGGCATTCAGTGAAATGAAATGGCAACAACATCAAAAGTACTATACATTGTATTTATGCGTATTTAACTAGTAAAACTCACTACCAACAATATATTACTGAGGCAACAAGCTTGGTAAGAAACATTGATTTTTTCTTTTTGTATGGCAGTCACTAGGCTCCCATCACGCTGTCCCTTGTGACACTTTTGATATGTCCCAGTAAAGGTTTGATACTGGTGTCTCAGGCTTTCGCAAGAATTTTCACTACAGAAGACAGATTACAAGTACATCTAATAACTAGCTGGGGGCTCAAACAGAAATAATTGCATAATGGATAAAAATGTCTCAAACCAAAACTGAGTAGGAGCAAACCTCATGTAAACTGCAGCCCAATGCTAAGAGAGCATCACATTCTCAGAAGATCATACAAGCTTTAAAAGTGCAGCTAAATTTGCAGAATTGCTTTGCCAACCCTGATGCTCCTAACTCTTGAAGAGACATCAATCTAATTGCATTTCCTTTCCTACAACACAGACTTCATGAACAATACGAGTTATCCTCTATCCCTGCCTCTAGGCTTGCCAAACCATTTTATGGCCTTCTGGCAAATCCCTCAGTTACTTGCAATCACAATACAAATTTCCTTATTTTTTTCTTCTTAAAAACACAGGAATATCAGGGGAAGGGGTTTGAAATGCACCATGAGCACATTCAGAGTATATCACTGTTACAGAAGCATGTTTACTTTGAGAAGACCAAGTGACGTTCATAAATTCAATGGACAGGACCTACTTGCAGACAAGTACTTGATAATACTTGTATGTGCAGTACATTCTTTCTAGAAGTTCACTCATGTTTTTCACATATCTGCATAATGAGCTGTTTTCTACTGAACAACTGCTGCATCATCGCAAAGAAAATATCCACACCAATCTTTCACAGCTGTAACGAGCTATTGGAGGGAAACAGCAACACACTGTACCTACTCCAAGAATTCTAGAAATCCTGTTTTACTAAAAGTGTTTCAAGCTGCAATTATTTGGATTACATTCTATTAATTTCTTTGTGTTGGGGAAAATTTCTGAATAAACCCTTCCTGTATGGAAGGAATGGCCCACAATTTAATTTGTGTGAAACTCATGTCAGTCAAGAACATGCCCTGGCATACAACTGCTGAAACTATCCAGTTAAGGTGACTGACCAAGGGACAGGATGTGGAAAACAGCACAGGAAACCTGCTAATGACTCTGTTCATGTATCACAATGATTTAGGTATTCAATAGCTTTTCAGAGTAACAGAATTATGCCATGGAAGGAATGGATGAAAACCCAGCAGTAATGCAGGCTTGTAGACTCACATTCACTGGTAAGGTACACAGACGCTGTAAAATGTAGTGGTAAAACATTTTCAGAGCAGCGAGCAACAGGTGTGTATATTCTGCTTTAATACATTGAGTGAAAATCCCATATTTCCAGATTGCGCTTAACTGCTCAGGCCAAATCTGTGTGAATGACCATTTACTCCAATCAGGCTGAGGGAAGCATAAAAGCATACAGATGCCATGGTTTTCTTCATTCCACAGCAATATTTTGAAGTCTGCAAACAACCTTTGGATGTCCTCAAATCCTACAAAATCACGCACCCAGTGGAAAATCTCAGGACAGATCCTTGGCCACAGCCCATCCATGCAGCTCCACCGACTTAGTCAGTCTACAGCAGCTGAGAACTGAGTTCTGTGAACTCCAGGGATGGACATTTGCCAAAAGACATTAAACCAACGGTGTGAAGTTACAGCAGCCTCATATGTAACTTAATTGCAACTAATTTTACTGCAGTAATTGCAGGATGAGGACTGCTGTTAAAGAGCTGACTGCCCAAGCAGGAAGCTTCCAAAAAACGATCAGCTTTGTAGTTAGTTAGGTTACCCCACGTCTCCAGACCCATGTTCCTGTCACCTACATGTTAAGGGAGGCTGTGCATACACAGCTGGGGCAAAACCAGGCCACTCCTGAGCCAAACTGACATTTCGGGAAGTCCTCATGGGTGAAGCTATGCACATGCACCTGACATCAGGTTTTAAAAATGACAACCAAAGTAAGCCAACTTGAAGTAAATATAAACTGTATGTATGTATGTTGCTCTAAACAAAGTAGAATGAAATGCTATGTAGTAAACAAATGTATAGATAAATATTTATGGACAAATAACTTGTCACTTGTCTTTGATAGGTCAATTTGTAAATGTTGCTTTTTTTAGCCATCTGAAATGTTGTATGCAGCAGTCCAGCCAATCAATTGTTTTCACTCTTTGCTGACATAAAATTTCATGCAACAGTGCATCCTAGAATGATCCATAGCAGTTCCTTAATACTGTGGGGAGATCATAACACTGTAACAATTTTAATAACACAATGCCAGAAAAAACCCCTCAAACAACCCAACTTTGTGAGAGAGAAAGAAATTATTTAGCAATTGTTTTTCTCCCTGCCTCAAAAGCTGAGTTTTACTCTTGGTAATAAATAGAAGGTACACACTCTCCAGATTGTCTGTAACAATTTTGTGATGTATAATACTTAACACAATTGGTCTCTTCATGTCTGCACATACAGTATCATTTTTGAACAAGTTAATAACGGGTTATACTGTACTTTTCTTTGCCCAATATATATAGATACACCTTCAGCAAAATTTCTTCTCAATATTTATACTATTAATTGGACCAAATGACAAAATTAAAAAAAGAAGAGGAGGAGGAAGAAGAAAGGAGCTTCCTTTACACTTGTGTCTGATGCTGGGTCTCCACAAATGGAATGTGAACATTTTGTAGGTTGAGTTCCTCCACGCTTTCAAAGTCACTCATGGCTACTTCGCAGTCATCAAAACCGCAGCCAGCTGAGACATCAGAGGAGGAGGTGTCTAGAGAGTTGTGCAAGGATAAGGGCATCTTACCTGCACTAACATTTTCTGTGTTCTGACTTGGGCCAACAGCAAAAGTACTAAATTCGTTCCCAGTCTGAGATCCCGTAGTGTCCGTCTCATTGGGGAACTGATGAGGAGGGAGGTATTGGCTCGGGTGGAAGTGCGGCCGTCTCCTGCAGTCAGGGCTGAGAGTACTGGCCATTGAGACCGGCTGCGAGGGTGGGAGGGTTTCATATTGGTCTGGGTAATCCTCCGGGAGAGGAGGTGGCAACGGGTCCTGGCTCAAAAACTCCTCTTCGTGAGGGGGAGGGTAGTCGCTATCAATGTCGTAGCCCCCAAGGTAGTAATCTGTTTCCAGCTCTCTGGTACTGCCGTGATGAGCCGAGCCTCCATCTGTTGTTTCAAAATTGGGCACTTCCTCGATGTCGGACAAGCGAGCACTTGGCATCCAGTCAGAGGTATCCCAGTGATATGCTGCAGCAGGAAAGAGAACCACAGTGCTCTGTTAGGACAAGAACATAGAGGAGAGCAGAGCGTCCTGCATGCACTCGCCTGGCTCCTCACGCACACAGATCACAGCATGCGCCACAGGCACAGACACAGGTCAGCCATGCTCTGACCACAGGGGTAGAGGAGGAGAATAAAGTGTATCACGATGCTAATGCAAACAAGTAAAGAAACAAAACATGGCCACTCTCAGGCATTTTGCTTTTTAAGATGCTACTGGGTTGTATTAGAAACTATGAGTAAAAGAAATCAAAACGTCTGAATTACTGCTTTTCACAGTTACTTGAAAAAAATCTTTAAATGCAGTCAGCATGCTTATGGCATCTCGTCTCCCCTTCCACCTCCAATGACTTCAACAAAGAAAGTGTGCAAGCAAATAACCTCATTGACTGAAAACTGAACTTTGAAACAAAAAAAGTGGCTGACCATTCCCATGCAGCTTTTGAACCCAACCAAATTCAAACAAAAGAGTACATGTGAAGCAGTTCAAGAAAAAAACCAAACAGATCAAGTCAGTGCTCTGCCCACCCCGGCCCAGTCCGACAGGCAGAAGGTGTCCCAGAAAAATCACCTCTGTTGTAGTTCTGTCCTTGATCCATAACAGACACTGTCAGGTATAAAGTGAAAAGCAAAAACTGGTAACTTGGAGCTTGTCACCAGCATTGTATTACATGTGAAAATACAAAACTCTGCATGCATATTTCTGAAGTACAGCTGCCTTGGTGTCATTTTAGTAGGATTTTTAATTGCTCTTTATTTTAACGTACAAGATAAGCTTGCCTGTCAAATGCAGACATACATAAAGAAATGTTTGTGTTGTGTATTATATTCCTTTTCTATCATATCTTAATTATTTACCCTCACTGAACAGATATGGAATTACATTAGAGCTGTGATTCTTAACACAAAAAAGGGCTATCCACCATCTACATGGTTTATAATTGCAAAGTACATTTTTTCTCACTTGTTCACTTTGAAACAGAAAAACAAGAATCTACCATTCTCAGGGCCGGTTCAAACAAATCTGGGCCCACCTGGGCTCAGATACCATGGTGATGGGCACGGTATAAGAACCTGAATAGAATAGAATACAAAGCCATTTAATGGGGCCATCAGCTACAGTGCTCCGCAACCCCATACCCACCTCCCACCTGCACTGCCATGCTAGCCGGTGGGGAGGGAGGCATTCCAGTATGGAGAGGGTGCAGGGGTGGGGGAGAGAGCAAGGAAAGAGGTTTCATGTGAGACAAGAGCGCGGAACAAGCTGCAGCATTTTCTAGATGGATATGCTCTTGTTCAGCCACATGTTATTGGGCTTCATGCAAGAAGTCACTGGGCAAAGTCTCTGGATGACATTGCTGGAGGAGGTCTGGCAGGAGAAACAGACCTTTATGGCATCACAGCTCATAACCTCTGTGGCTCCGACAGGTGAGGGCAGAGAAGACTTCTCCAGCCCTTCACCTTCTAAGACCACAGTTGGCCTTGCTCATCACCACATGGTGCATGTGGTGATGGTGGTTTCTTCATTAGCTCTATAGCCAGGCAGGAGTTCTCTACCTGTTCTGCCATGTCCTGGAGTGAGGAGGGCTGGGGCTACTGCAGGCTTGGCAGCAGTGTCTGAACCGGCCCTAACCTCTCTTCTGCACTTCTCTCTTCTTTGTACAGTGGATTTTGCTGTGTTTGGGTCAGTGTGACGGCATTGCACCTGAGATGCATCAGGGCCCTCTATGGATCAGGATCCAGGAGAACCTCACTAATTTGCTGACTTGCACAACCCCGGGCAGGTCCCTGGGGCAGGAGCCCCATCCTCCCGTGACTCTGGCAGTGATTCTGCCCAGAGCTCTACTGTGGCTAATTATTCATCACTTCCACCACCTCTGCTGCAGGGCAGGCAAGAATCCTATGCCTCATATAAGGAACTGGGAAGTGGGCGAAGCATTTTCAGTGACAGACTCTTGAAACTGCTGCCAGACTGGCTTTTTCTGACCTGTAAAGGATGATAATGAGCCAGTGTATTTGCTTAAGCTTTCCCTTAGGAAGACAAGGTCATTTGCAGTGCCTGTGGTTTCTTTTCAAGGTTTAGTGGAAATTTCTTTTAAATTAACCGTGGCTAGTTAATTTTTTTTGATAGTGAGAAGAATGGCACTCTTACACTTCAGAAAATCAATCAATGTACTGTGGAAAAATACTCAAATGCTATCACTAGCTAGGAGTAAAGGTGTTCAAAATTACTGTGATGCTGGCCAAAGAAAAAAATCAGTAGTTTCACAAAAATAATTTACTTAATCATCTTTAAGTATTATGCAGACTAGATTAGCTGAAGTATGCACAATCTGTCTTAAATTGGCTAAGGACAGATGAAATTTTTGACTTGGGGATAACCTGAGTTGATGCTGAGTTGACATTTGCCCATGGGGTAGGAAAAATGTTGCAAAATAAATAAAAGTAATGTTTATCTATGATACACCACATTTCCTCAGTGCTTTATGGAAAAAAGAAAACAGTGATATTCCCAGGCTACAGGTTCACTTATAACATGATATGCCTGAGGTTACCCTGGAGGTCAGTGGAAGAGGTGAGTGTTGGGCCCTTGGAGCATGGTGCCATGCTCTGTTCAGTGGGCACATTGACCCCACGGGAAAGGCAAAGCATCCCTGGAGCTGTGCCCACACATCCGCTCTTTGGCAGGGGCACCTGGGAGAAACCAGGCACCAGCCAACCACCACTGTGCTCCCCTCTGTGTGACACCACTGGGGTACATAACCCAGGTCTGCTGCAGCATGGGATACTTTACAGACGTTCTGTGTCATCTTCTGTTTCCCAGTCTCTGCAGCCAGGATAATCTCAGTGATATGGCTCCTTTATCAGTCTAATCTTTTCTTGGAATGCAATGAGAATAAACAAGCAGAACCATTGACTTGAAGAGAACAGGATGCAGGCTTGACACCTTTTCTACCACCTCCAGTTACCCACAGGTATTTTGTGGTACAGTCCTCTGGCATTTTCATGTTTGCTGGTGAACATGCTGATCTGCAAATCCCAATCCCTGCCACAGGATTCCTGGTCAGTGTAGATTAGTGAGGTTCTGCTGGAATGTTTCACAATGAAAATAGGAAGCATTGTTGTATAACAAGAAAGAAAAAAAATTAAATACCTTCATTTTCTATAGTGTCAACTACATTGTTGACAAGCTGTATGACAGTCACTATGGAAGCTTGCAGGGGAGGAAAAGTAGAAAATAAAGGGAGGGGAAGGACAGCTTCAGGTTAGTATTTAAAACACACATCGCATGTTACCACAATAAATTCTCTCAAAAGACAGATCTGACATTTAGAAAAAAAAAAAGGGCTGCTGACCAATGCATGATTTATGCAGTAGGTTGCAGGACATTTCATTTCAGATAATCCCATATATCTTCAGAGCGGTGATAAATTCCAAATCAGCATTTCCAGAAAGACATATGGGATGATGTGTATCAACTCATAAATTCAAGCAGACTGGTCAGCTGATTCAATTAACCAAAGCAGTATCTTGTCTATCTGACACTAATTTCTAATTCATTCTTGCTTGGAGGTCTCCAGAGATGGTGCCATGTGCTCCAAGGATCATTATCTTTTAGACCATCACACCATCAGAAACGGTGTTAAGCTCAATCTATTTCCTAAGAGAAATGTTCTACTTATTTACTGTCTGTGCTGTGCCTTGTAATACCTCAGGGAGGTTAAGCAGCACAGCTGTAATTAGGAAGACACATCCATGTCACTGTGGTTCAAATTTTGACCTGTGTTAGACAGAATAGTCTCACAATGCTTTGTGTGTTCTCTGCAGGTGTTGTACCAAAACGTACTTTCTCCTTGAAATAATTAATATAGACCGTGCAGTTGTTTAATGTGGAGACCTATAACGTGTGGTCCTCTGGTTGATCTGCATTTTGCACCACCTAACACCCCTGCCTCTGAGACCATGAAATAGCACCCACCAAAACCAAGGGGAAAACTGTGGATGAATTGGCACTGGATCTGCCCCTTTTCCTTTGTCTTCAGTTATGAGAAAACCAATTGCTTTGGAGCAGGCTGAGAAGGGGACCAGAAACAAGGGGCAAAATAGACTTTTTTTGTTTCACACAGCCAACAGACTAAGAGGTTACAAGAAATGTGTTAACAGTGCAGACATATGTTGAATATTTTCATGTCTTTGCTAAATTTTGGGCATAGGATCAGGGATATCATCCAATTTCCTCAGTTCTTATTAGGGCTTAGCAAAAAAAAGCCTTGATAAACCAAAGGACCCATGTTCTGTGTCTATGACCAGCATATTTATGCCATTAACAGCATTAGTAATTATACAAAGGAGACTTGTACTGGCTGATGCATAATAAACATTATAGAAAAATAAAGGACTCCATACAATTAATGCTGCATGGCTGGGAAAAAAAAGATGGAGGGCAGCTGTAAACTCTTAGAGGAGAAAAACTGAGAGTGAAAAAGAGAAGGTCAAAAACCAGGGCCGGCAGAGTTTTCTTTGCAACTAAGGGTTGCCTCTCGTGGGAGCTGTGCAGAGCATGTTCACAGAAAGAAGGGAACCCCAGCCCACACAGCTGAGTGCAAGTCAATGCTCAAATACAGCATAGATCAGATTTTTGCTTTTGGAATACAAAAATTACTGCTAACAACTCACAGCAAGACTAGGGAGGGCTGAGCAATTTAAATGCAGGAGAAATAAGGTGGGGAAAAAAAAGCAGCTTCAAAATCTCATCACATATGAGTTTTCATGGTAAGACAAGCCCTATTTAACCCAGCAGGAGAAGGCTCCAAGTGCCCTGGAGAGGATGAGTGGAGGCTGCCTGCACCTGATACAAACTGAAGAGCACAGGGCTGTCTGTACCTCCCAAGAGATTCATCCCAGTGCTCCACTGCTGCAAGAGAGGTTTCCCCAGTCAGAAGCTGCTACCCTGTTTCACAGGTCAGTGTTAGCATAGCCATTTGTACACCTGTGTGACACAAGCCTGTCCCCTCTGCTAGCCTGAGGGACCAGCAGCACTGCTCTTGGCTTTGGAAGAAGGGGTTTGGAGAAGGAGCCACTGTCCTGTCTCCCCAAAGAGCAGGGATGCTGAACTGCATTTGTTGTGGTTTTGCTGACAACCTTCTAACCTTTGCAGGTATGTGAAGTACAAAGAATTAAAAGGACAAGAAGAGCAAGGATTTATGGCTTCAGGAGGGATATACATAAGCCCTTAAGTACAGGCATGTGAGCATGTATACGCTTGCTTATGCCTGACTTCTCCTTTTAGGCTCTTTCACTGTAAACCTTCCTTGCTGCTTCAACCAAACCAGAGCGTGTGGTCTTGCATCGATCTCTGCAAATGACTCAGATGATTTAAGTTTCTTCTCTCATTCTCCCTGAGGATATGGATTTGTTTGAACCCTGAACTAGAAATGTTATCTCTAAAGGCCATATTGCAAATGCAGCTTTCACAAAAAATGAGTGGGCACAGAAGGTCCAATCCAGCTTCTGTGGATACTGTGTCACTGATTTCAGTGGAGACAGGATCAGAAGTTTGAAATGTCTAATTAGAATCTGGGAGATGTAAAAAGAAACCATGTACAATAAATGACTGCTTGAATGATTATTCCAAAGGTAACTATAATGCAAATGTATATCATTAAAATTATGCTTAACTAAAAAAAGGCTAAAGGGTTTATTTCAGTGCAGGGGAAGAAAAGCATTGAGAAGCCTGACAAAAATAATTGTAATGTTTCAGCCACAGCGGCACCAAAGGAACTGCAAGTGCACTTTGCTATCAATGCTTTTTCCAACATTTCAGAGTTCCTAGAGAACAGCTGCATGATGTGACTGAGGAACTGAGTCTTCAGACAGTTCATTAACTGGTGGCTGGGGAAACCAAGTATGATTTCTTTGTGCTAGTCTTTTTCTGTGTGTCTGAACAACACACAGAAACATCCACCATCCTTCCCCAGCAGAAATATCTTGACTTTTCTCAGACCCACTGCTCAGAATACTTGGGCCGCAGGAACAAAGGTTTGCTCTGACTTTGTGGGCCTCTCTGTGGGCTGTGTACAGCTCTGCCTGTGTCACCCACTGAGATAATGATGCAGGACATGAGAGGCAGGCACTGAGTATGCACCGAACAAGGATTTAATGATGCTCCATTGTTTGCTGAGCTGTGATTGCCAGGGAGAAGCAAAGACACTGGGGACTGGCTCATCTGCTTATTGTTGTGGCTGAGCATCAGCAGAGTTTTGTTGGGACCATGAATGAGACCTGGCTAATAGCACAGAAATCCCTTTTATTTGACTGGTGAAAGTCATGCTCTTCCTAGAAGGAAACTGATATAAATTCTACAGTTTCACTTGCAACCTATTAGTCAACTTACATCTTAGCAACGTGACTCTGCCGTATCATACCTCTAATGTTCTGTAAAGCTTGGTCCTGACACAACAGCCCCAAGCATCAAGATTTTTATTACATTTCTATAATTTAGTAAGTGGAACACAAAATGAGGGTTTGAACCTATGACTTTCTGACTTTCAGCATCATTAAAGGGTTTCAAGATGTCACATAAATGTTTTAACAATACTAGAAAGAGAGATAAATAGCTTTTCCCCCAGCATAATAAAGATGAAATAATTTCTTACCATTATCATCACCGGAATCAGACTGGAAGGAGCTGAGGGACTGTACTTCAGAGTTGCTGCCTTTATTACTTCCTGAAAAACAGGTCACTTCTTCAGCGTCATCAACCCCTTTACCTTCATTGACAGCAAAAACAAAGCAAAATGGTACTCTCTAGGTATGCACATTTATCTATTTATACCATGGACACATATAAATCCTGCCTTCTATCATTTTAGTCAGAATAGTTATTTCCTTCACACAGAGGACATGACCTATTTGTCAAGAAGGCAGTTGGTGAAGATACCTAGACTTTTGAAGTGGTTGAAGCCCAGAGTCTTTCAACTGGCTGACAACACTGTAATCAAGGAAGAAACATCTGTATTCAATATTGCCTTTTTAGAGGACATATAGTCTCAACAGCAATGAAAATGATGACTTAAGGAATGTGGTATAAACAGCTTATACAAGAGATTACAGTTACATTTATCTTTACTGTTCATTTCCTAATTTGAGAGCCTCATTAAAGGCTCATTCAATGCTTAGTAAAGTTACTGTGCATCTTGTTATTCATATCAGTGGCCCTTGGATCAGATTTTAATAGCTCCATCACTGACATATAATACATTATACTTCAATTTACATTGCTTTTCATCAGGGACATTCAGTCTTCACAGCTCTACTGTTTAGAAACGTAACTGCAACCTATGGTATAAATTCTCCTGTAATTAAACACATATGAATAAACACGTTCAACCACACATTTTATGAGCAATAATCAGGAACTGCAGAAGTTATCCTCCATTGTAAGCACTGAGATACCTGAGCCAGTTACAAGTGAAGAAGCTCAGGTGCTACCAACATGGAAGTACAGCTCTCTACCTGCCAACTGTAGGTATTTCTACCAAGCATGGCACACCTCCACACACTAAGAGCTGATTTGCTCCTGCTGAGCAGCAGGGTATGCAATGGATAGAGTGCTGCTGCAGTAAGCAAGGTGCCCTGCTTCCCACTCCTTGACAGCTGAGGTCTCCCTGGTATGGCCTCATGGTGTGCAGAAATCCATACCGGTACCAGCAGTGCCTGTGGCACAAACGCCCAGAAGAATACAGAACAGAGCATGTGTGGAGGCTGGCGTGCTGATGCTTTCAATCAGTATAACTATATTTGAAGGTTCCAAAGGTCAGCCACAACACAACCCTGAATTATAGCCCAAATAAATGAAAATTAATTCCATTTTTCTTTACAAGACCTGAGCCAATATGCTGTCTTAGATGAAAATGTGCCAATCAGGGCACAGATATAGAATCATAAACTCTGTAAGGCTGAAAAAGATCATTGAGTCCAGCCTTTGAATGAAGATCACCATGCCAACCAAACCACAGCACTAAGTGCCATGTCCAATCATTTCTGGAACACTTCCAGGGATGGCAACTTCACCACCACCCTGGGTAGCCTGTTTCAAGGCTTAACCACCCTTTCAGAGCAAAAATTCTTCCTGATGTCCGTCCTGAACTTCCCCTGGCACAGCATGATGTTGTCCTCTTGACCTGTTGCCAGTTGCATGGGAGAAGAGGCTGACGCCCATCTTGGTGCAACCTCTTGAAAGGCAGTGCCAGATTCCTCTCTCTATTCCTCACTTCCTATTGCTTTAAACGAAAGTTTCTGGATTGTGTAGTTTTATGTGACAGTATTGGTTAAAGCTGTGTTGCAATAGGGTTGAATATCACAGAATTACAGAACAGTTTGAGCTGGAAGGGACCTTAACGATCATTTGGTTCCAATTTCCCTGCCATTGGCAGGGAACGTTTCTCTAGACTAGGTTGCTCAGAGCCCCATCCAACCTGGCCTTGAACACTTCCAGGGATGGGGCATCCACAACTTCTCTGAGCAACCTGTGCCAGTGCCTCACTGCCCTCACAGTAAAGAATTTCTTCCTAATATCTGACCTAAACCTACCCTTCTTCAGCTTAAGGCCATTCATCACACGTGCCCTTGTGAAATGTCCCTCTCCATCCTTCTTTTAAGCCCCCTCCAACAGGTACTGGAAGACGCATTAGGAAAAACTCCTAACAAGAGAAAACACCTTTTAAAAAATCATATATGGTGAAGCAAACATCTCCCAGTCCATATGACATGTTCTGACTCGCAAGGATGGATGACGTAGGGCTTTAACTCTGTCCTAGAAAACTGATATTTCCTGCCATGACAGAAGATGTTAAGTTTGCTGCATCTCCACTAACTCGTTCAGGAATGGAGAGAGCACTGTGTTATCAGGTGAGAAACCATCAGAGCACAAACAGGGTAAGTGTGGTGATTGAAAATTCTGTGATGACTGATACTGAATGCAGAGGGGAATGCAATGGCCTGAAAAGGTGATCCCATATATCAAGTAGTACGTGATTTTCTGCTTCACTTCACAGACACTGAAAATAGAGAATATTAGTTCATTTGTCCCTGATGCAAAACTAGATTGCTTCTTGCAGAAGGTTTAAATTTTTCTAACTCCCTTGGGAAACAAACAACCTGAACCTAGCAGAACTTATATTTGAGAATTCAGCCCCAAATTGTTTTTTTCCAATAGAAAAATGATTGCATTGTATCACTTGAAGAATGCTCAGAGCACTTACTCATATGTGTTTTCCAAACAAGTGAAATAAATGCATTTAGTCATACCTAATGCATAGAAGTAGAAGTCTTGTATGCCTGGTTTAATTAAAACTTTTCAAAATCAAACCAGATCACTTCTTGGAGAAATGTAACAATTCACATGTGTTAGGCTGGAGCATTAAAAGTACCTGTGCCACTGTGCCTGCTGCACCCTGAAGGCACCCCTTACCCATGGCAGGGAAGAAGGAGACTAGCACACAGTGCTACTTACTTTCTGTCCCAGCATCCCATGTGCTCTTTCTGATGGAGTCACAGTCAGACCGACAGGGAGACACGGCAGGCAAGTTTGGAGCTACACTGCACACCACCACCCCCCTCCTGGCTGTCAGTATTCGAGGGGACTCAGGATGAAATGTTGTCATCTCCTGGTGCTCCACACCAAGCCCATCCACTATCTTGTCCAGGTTATTCCGTGAGTCACTCTGGAAGCACGGGGTATAGGCCATCGGCCTCACTGGCACCTGTGGAGGCCCAACTTCTTGGTAGATATTTCTGCTGTCTCCACTGTTCCTGATGTTCTTGAACTGGATGCCATTGCTCTTGTTGAGCAGGGCTGCAGTAGCTGGATCCTGCACAAGCGTGATGTTGTTGCGGGAATAGTTCTTTCTGAAAACTTTCTTGCGAAAAATGATGAAAAGAACGATTAACACAAATATGACAAACAGGACCACAGCTATTCCTATCAGCTCCTCCTTGCCAACATAGGAATGCCCAGCTTGTATATTGGGAACCACCACAGGGCGAAGACCACAGTATTGACCCACATAGCCAGGGGTGCAGTTACACAGAAATGAACCAAAGATGTTGACACAGGAGCCACCATTTTCACATTCTTCTCTTTCACACTCATTGATGTCTTCTTCACACCTTAAAAAGAAGAAAAGGAGAGTCTGGAATCTGGAGAACATCTAGGAAGCAGTCCAGCTCATGCGTGATGCCTCATCTTGTCAAAGTGGTGCCATTATAGCTAACACCTTGTGGTACTTTGCAAATTATCTTACTATTATCATATTACTTAATGGAATTTAATTTTTTCTACAGTTATTCCATGGGGTTTTTTATGACAATAAAATGGAAATATCAAGAAGGAAATAAGAATTTAACGCATCTGATAGATATCAAGTAGGAAATAAGGCGCCTGATAGGAAAAGGTTCCCTGACCCTAATGAGGCTTACTGAATGTAATAGAGAATCTGCTTTTTTATATTGTTTTTGGACTACCCCATGGGTTTCAATATAGAATATTAGAGGAGGATTCAAGGAGAAGATAGTTGAGAAAAAATATAGTAAAAACATCAGAGTATTTATTGAAGAGAAGAGAGAAGAAAAGAGAAGGATATACTGACAGTGTAAAATTATTTAGGTCTGGAGATAAAATAAACAAGTATTAGAGAGGTGGAGGGGAAAAAAAGAACAGGAACCATAAAGACAGAAGAGAATTGGAAAGAACAAGAGGAAGTAAAATGCAGAGGAAAAAGTACAAACAGTAGACAACGCAGATGAGAAAAAAAGCATGTTGATGGGCAGGTCAGGATTTTATCTATCAACACCAAGTATATGATCAAGGTAGGGATTTTAAAAAATGACTGCAATAAATTAGCCTTTTATGTCAGAGCTAAGGTGACAAAATAGTTGATCCATTTTCAAAACAAAGATTACACAGCAGCTTCCACAGGTTTTATGACATTGCTCAAAAAGCTGGCAACACTTAGGTGTATCTCAGAGAAAACTGTCTCCAGATAACATCCTGAATCAACAACTTAGTAGGGTAAGTTCAGAAAAAACCATTACTGAGCATGCAGGTCTCAGGGATTTCTCAGCTGTCATTATCTTAGTCTTGTGCTAAGGCTGGGGTTATTTTTTGAAGTGAATCATAGCCTTTGGGCACAAAATGCCTGATCAAAAAGCCCACAACCACTGAGCCAAAAAGCTCCCATTGCCCACCTGGGGAGGGACACTTACGTTACTCCTGTCAGGCCATTTTTGCAGTTGCAGATGAAAGCATTGCCGATGGGATCACATGAGCCTCCATTCCGGCAAGGATTTGGGAAGCAGGCAGTGATCTCTGACTCACAATTCCTTCCTGTAAACTGGGAGAGGCAACTGCAATGGTACCCTGGGAGGTGAGGGACAGAGAGAGGTAAATTAGAATCCTACCACTGAGTCTGTCTAAAAGCAAGAGGACCCATTTGGCTGCTTTACACCAAAATATAAATTGTACTGTGGGGGCAAGGGGATGTTTATGCTCATTCTGGTCTGTCTGTGTGGTCCACACACTAATGCTAGTCAAGAGTTTGTTTATCTGAGATGTCTGGACAAATCAGAGCTCACGTCTACAACCAGAGACCAGAGGAATTGCTGCAGCCCAGACCATCCTAGTTGTAATGATTCAGGTAAGAACAAACATCATCCATGAACACCTTTCAAGAAAGGTAACAAGAAATATTCTAGATCAAGGATGTATTTCCCAACATTTTTGAAAATGTTTGCTGATAAGGCAGTCTACTCTCCTTTTGGGGCTTCACTGATGAACAAGTACATCAGCTGAGAGCTTTTCCACCTCTGCCCTTTACAAGGATGACACAGTGGGGATATGACAGTAGTAAAACACCAGTTTTATAAACTGCATCATCAAGGCAGAGACTATAAACTTCAAAATACCAGCTGACCTGGGCAATACAAGCCCTAATCAGAGCTGATTATGTTCAGTGTGTGCTATCAAATTCTGATTAATCACTGACTGCAGTACATCAGACATAACAACACTCAAGTGGAGGGGGACCCTGTTGGGGATCGAAGTCCCATTTCTATGTTTTTTGCCAACACAGGAGCAACATCAAAATTTTTAAAAATCCCAAGTTTTAAAGCACATCAGTTCACCCTGCCAAGTGTCTCCTTTTTCTTTTCCTCTCCTTGTGATTTCATATGGCACAATGCCACTAATAAAAGCTTTACTTAAGGTCACAAAGAAATCCAGTGAGGCAGTGCATCTCTTAATGTTGTGAACTGGATATGGAAATCTGAGTGCTTTTTCTCTTGAAAAGAACATGGAACACATAGGCTGTGAAAGCCATGAGATGGTCCCTGAAAGGAGAGGACTCCTAAGCTGGACCTGTTGAACTAGTGAAATTTTCCTGGACATCTGTAAAAAAACTTTGGCTGATCTTTTAAAAAACTCCTTGCACAAGCCAAATGTCCTAAACAGATGTGTAGGCAAGGTCAAGCTCCAGTTATGGGCTTCACATACTTACTGAATATAGCATATTAAGCAACTGAAACAAGGAACCTTCCTGCCATTAATAAGGCCGCAGTTAGAGCTGAAATGGTTGAGTGCAACTCAATTCAGTGTCAAAATTATTGGCAATCAAGCTGATGTAGTGGAAAGATCATCTTTCAGTGGAGAGCTTTTTAAACATATTTTTAAAAACTTTCTGTACCTATACATCTGGAAAAAACCCCAAATACTTGTTTTAAAAGTTAGTCTTTCTGCAAACATGGCAGGAATTTCCAGTACAGTTACATGGAAATGAATTTCATGGAAACAATATGGAAAAGCCCAGTGGAGGCATAAGAAAAACCAATTGTGCATTAAGACTCCCACATCTTCTATGTCCTATACGGTTCAATTCGCCTTGTTCTGCTACTCTAATTGAATTCTTTCATGAGGACAGGCTTTTGAGAATAAACTTGGAACCAGACCTGCTGGCATACTCAGTCAACAGTCCAGTACTTTTTAACTGAAGATAAATGAAATAGATACTCAAATATCACTCTGTTCCATTGTCCTGCTACAAGAAGGGAGACAGGCACACTGATCTTTCCAAGGTTACAGAGTTAAGAAGATAAATTATTCAACTTTTGGACTTCCCAGAAAGCATGTTTAGTCAGCATCAGCAAGATGGGGTTATTTCTTTTTGTGCCTTAATATCTGTCTCAGACAATGTGAACAGCTTTCTGGACCTATAGAGATGTGGGTCTGAAGAATTACAAACCTGACACTGTAGGCAGAATTCACAGCATGGATAAATAAAGCTATCCCAGTGCTTCCTTTTTATGACTGAACAGTGACATCTATAGTTCAAAAATTTACAGTAATGTTTTATATGTTTTTTACAGTCTCAATGAGTTTAAGTGAAAGGAAATTGTTCAATTCAAATATAAACCACTTTATTAATAATCAATTCTGTTGCCTTATATAACAGCAGAATATATGTTATTCTATTTACTATCTGATATTTTATACAACCTCCATAACTCTAAAGTGATGTTAAAAGCCAAGTTTCTGTTGTTTTTTAACCAAGTTCTTAGATGCTAGTCATTTGTAAGACAAAGCCTTTGGAGCCACTTTCTTTTCATATCTTGTGTTTGTTTCAGCTAAGTTATAGGTTCTCATTCTGTAACATATTCTGTTTACATTTGCTCATTATAGAAAACTTGGGAAGTATTGATTTGATTAAAAAAGATACTTTTACCACCAACTATAAAAGGAACACAGATTTATGCATTTTATACTAAGACGATATGAAACTGAATCCACCAGATGGGTCAGAGTCCTGTCCAGCAGTGTATGAACAGGACCAAAATAAAAGTCTGCTTCTGAAAGCCTACATTTTTCACCTTATTTGATTATGGTGGAATACACATCAGATGTTAGAATACTAAAGTATTCACTATAGATTCTACATCTAAGGATCAAAGATAGAAATAAAAAAGGCACTAAAACAAGACAGTATTAAATTACCATGTTTATCACTGGTGTTTCCTCTTGTTGGATTCACTGCCAAGCACTTGCCAAGTCCAAGGCACTGACAAAAGACACAGAACTTTTGCATGACACACATGCTCAGAGCTGCAGAGCACCCACCTGGGAGGTCTCCAACATGGCAAAGCATATGTCAAAATTCATGGAGTAGGGAAGACAAGAGCTACTATGATGGCTCAGTAGACAGCATATAGCAGCTCAGCCAGAAGACCTGCCAGACCTTTAATCCTTTTCCAAACCTCACAGCAGAGGCTGTACTTTTGCTTGCTACTGCACATTTTAGCCACATGGCTGCAGACAAAGGTAAATTGTAAAGAAAACCCTCCTGGTTGGGAGTGCTTCTTGGGTCTAATAAAGAATTTTTATTATACTTTTTATTTAATATTCTGGTAATGTACCATTCATTTCTTCTCTCTTGTTTAGAATACAAATAACAAGTACATTCACACATTCAAGGATGAGAAAAGGCTCAGTGCCCTGTCATCTCAGCAAGGGATGAAAAAACTCTTTTAAGAAATGTAGGACTTGATCCTGTCCATAATGAAAGCACCGAAGTCTTGGAAATTCATCAGCATTTAAGATCATACAGTCTATCTGAGTTTCCTGCAAGAGGAATGAACATTTCATTCCAAGAAATGTTGATCTGCATTCTCCAAGGCAGCAAATTTTGTGATGTCACTACTGTAATTCTCCAGAGGGAGTCAGTGGAAAAAGACAGGAAGCTCTGGAGAACATTTCTGCAATGCTTCTAAGGTGGCATTCTTGGCATGTGCCATAGTAGCATAGATTAATAGCTGACCAAAGAGCAGTGACAAGATAGGAGTAACCATACAGCTTTTTTAGGCTCTTACCTACAGTAACAAATCCTGCAGAGTGGGTCCACGGAGCCAAAGAACTAGTGCTGAGGAGCCAGCACCCTCAGTGCACTCAGCTCAGGGCTTTGTGACCAGTTGTCTCCCAACTCAGCTCAGTCCTGCCCTCTGAGACCTTGCCTCTCCACAGCGGGACGTGAAGCACAGGGAGAGACGATGATCGGAAGATTCACATCAAAGGTCATTCATAAGCTAGAAAATTATGTAGACAGGTCTACACATTGTCTTGGGCTTTCTGGGTGTTTTATAAGGCTTCTCTCATGCTCCTCCACTAACCTGAGCCCCCTCTACATAGTTAAACCTCACCTTCTCACTGTGACTCAAACAGCCTCTGTCACTGCTCTCTTGGCATGTCCCTATCCAGAGGAAAAGGTCTTTTTCATCCCAGACCTTACAGAAGTGCAACATGCAGTAAGCCAGGACACTACACAGGCTCCCTGCCTATACCTATGTTTGCCTGGCACTTAGGAAGCAGAGGCAGTGGCGGAAGGCAGGCACGGTGCCATCAGCAGATGGGGTGTCGTTATGTTGTGAACATCTCTGTTGGTAGCATTCCCAGCCTGAACATCTGAATGTCTGTCTATCCTAAGGTTTACTTGGCTTTATTAAAAAGGATGCTCTGAACTGCTGCCAATTTTTTTTGAACATGTGTACGCTCCTGTTTCTATCTATCCCATGAAAGAGAGGCTGGCTTTTATCTGCTAATGTGCTTTGGCTTTTCCATTTGTCTCTCTGTGTAGTTTCTCTCCCAGCTGTGTGGCTAGACCTGATAAACTTGATGTCCAGAAACAGCCCTGCCCTTGGCATTGACCACACAGTGTTACACGGAAAGTTAACTGATGAGAAGTACTGAAGGTGAAGAGGACCTCTCCCAGCATTTGTATTTTGGTAAGTCTGTAGTCAAACCAGGCCACCTTCAAGAAGTGTGTGTTCTTCAGCCATACACAGTCCTGCCACTCCGAATTTAACTTACCTGTCTTCACACAGATGATTGCCTCTTGCCACATGTTGGTACAAAAATGAACCTCAGTCTTTGTTGAACCAGTGCTTTCTATGAGAGGACTGGCATGTATGTGCTTTCAAAGGGGGAATTTAAAAACAGATGCCCATAATCATAGCTATAAAAAAGATTAAACACCCCCAAAATTTCTAAAAAGCTTTTAAAAATTACTTGATGTGCATTTGATATACTCACATCACAGTATGCTGGGTTGTTTGCAAGTGTGAAAAAGCAAGATCAAGAACACTAGTAAGACCAGGTCAGTTCTGTGGTATTATTACACTAATTTTTCTTTTATTTCTTTCTTATGAATTACCTGATCCTCAAAACCAGCTGTGAGGCAATGTTGCCAACAGCATTTAAAACATGTATTAAACTCACCACCCAAATACCATGCTGCATTTTCTCCTCCCTTTGGATTATAGCTCTGTTTATGAAAAAAAAAAAAAAAGAGAAAAAAGAATAGAAGAAAAAGTGAAGAGTGAGGAAAGCAATGACTTTGCGTCCTCACACTCTGCCCACAGTCCTTGACTCAGTACATATTTCTGCTCAAATGCTACAAGTTCAAATAAAATCGCCTACTCATATAAGCCATTTACTTTAATCAAAGCCAGATGTATACAGGACTGGTCAAATTAAAAGGAAGTAACTATACTTATAATTGCAGGCTTTACAAGCATGAGGTTTCTCTCTGTGGTTGAAAACCTTGGTGCAGTCTTTGCATGTGATTACAGTAAAGCTTTCTATTGCTGAGATTGCTCATGCTGTTACTTATGCAGATAAACATACATTTACTATTGGCAGCCCTGGAAGTGCCACACTATTATTAAGGCTGTGTGACATTTCCCATTTTAAGACCTCATATTCAGCAGCTTATAGCTTAACCACACTTTAAACACTTGGTCAAATTTTCTTGGGAAATTTCAGTTCAAAGAGCCAAGCAGTTTCTGAAAGTCATGCTGTTTGCCAGGTTTCAAAATGTTAACTTTCTTTAAAAATAGCTTTACTGACCCATACTTACGGATAGGGACTAAAAAGCCTGGAAGAATGTGGCCTATACTTCAGGGCTGTGGTATCCCCTGTCTCCCAAGAAAATTGTCCTGAGTATGTCTCTTTCTGCTGTGAGTCTCCTGAGCTGTCAGACCTAGTGAGTGTTCATCCACCTCTGCAAGCCCTATTTAAGCATGCATTGGATCTTCCCATGGAGTCTCTGGACACCCAGTCCCCCCTCTTTAACCACTGGCATTACTGGGAAAACACTGGTGCCATGAGTGCAAGCAGAAGTTCATGTCATGGTCGCTTTCTGCTGGCTCAGAAATCACAGATTGAAAGCAGAGAGGCTTTTCTGTGCTCTTGGAGTTCTCACCCAAGCTGTCTGTGCCCTCTTGCACACACTGAGATCCCTGTTCTGCCCTGTTCCATATGCACAGAGGTCAGGCAGAGAGAGCCAGAGCAGGTCAGCTTAGCCCTGTGCCAGTGCTGCTTTGGAGCAAGACCTCTGTGGTCAGTCCTGAGCTCTGTGCAGCCCAGGCACAGCCCTGCCCTGTGTCAGACGCCTCAAGGCAGCTGGGAATGTATCCATCCAAACCCTAAGGGTAGCGGCATGGACACACTCCTAGTGCTCAGAGCATCACTTCAGCAATTCCCCAAACAGGGCCATGGTATGACCCTATTCCCATAACCACAGGATGAGCCAAAAGGTAATTGAGGCAGCTTTTTATTAATGGTGAACAGGGCAGGAGGCATTCCTACTGAAAGGAAGATCTCACAACAGGAACGCTGTTATAGAGATTTGTGTTGTAGATGTTCAATTTATGCAAATTATATGTAAATTAGGCACGGCCTCTTTGACTTCTGGTATGTAGCCAGCAGCTCTTTCATGTTATAATGTTGGGTAACCTTTGCTTGACTGTTTTCTTCTTAAGTTAGCTATAAATCTCAGCTTTTTTTTTCTCTCTCCTAATTTTCTTGTAAAGCACAGTAGGTTGTCCATAACAAAAAAGATGTTAACAGTATATGAAATCTGCTTTGTAAAATTCAAATTAGAGAATGTATTTATTAAAACAAATCTTATACTTATGCCAAATACTCTCTGTTTAGGAAAAGGAACATTATTCTCCAGACACTTTAAAAGGAGGATAAAATCATAGAAAATATTAGTCAAGAGATCCTGATGCTACTGAATGCCCTGCGATTGGGAAAAGGACTTTTACATGGTATAATTTTTGCCTCACCGAAAAAGAAGAAAAGCTGCATTTTCATTCTTAAGAAAATTCTTTAGAAAGTGAGGTTTTTTTGTTTTCTATTTTAAATGGAAGTCAGCTGCCAACATCTATGTGCAAGTGCAATGGCTGATGGTTCTTAAATGCACATTGCAATTTGTGGCTCTGCAACTAGGATGTGCAATGCTGTTGGACTCTCGTGCTCTTAGGATTTAATTATGTGGACGCTAACAATGGAATTGCTTTCCCTAGTGGAAGGAAAAATGCCCATGCCTTCTCCTTATGGGCTGGGCTGTAGAACCACCGACATACAGTCAGGGCCCATTGCACTGGAATTACGGCTTTATAACAATCCTTTATTTACACACACTGCTGAGACAGTAAAAACAGCAAACAGATTTTTTGACGGCAGGCAGCCAAAACATCCCTGCAGGGCACATGCCCCTTGCCGAGGCAGGAATGCAGGCAAGTTAAATCAGTTCTGTGACTGCTTTCCAGCAGTGAATTTTGTTGACATGAAAATGGTATTTGCCATTCCAGTAATAAGATGGGTCCAAACTTCAGTGCTGCTCGTTTCTCCCTTACCCCATGTCTCCCCTCAGTTTGAGTTGGCATGCACATGGCTCTGGGGAAGAAAGAATTACTGTAAAGAGTTTTGTTAGAAATGTTTCAATTTACCCATCATGAGATTGCTGAGCAATACTGTAAATAGACTCAAATAAAATCAATAGAAGGAGCTGTTCTCATGCTTCCTAGGATGTGAGGTGAATGGTTAACCTAATTTATTAGGTATAGACTCTCAATCAAAGCCATCATACATACGTTCCTGTACATACTACTGCCGGGTTTCCTGGGAGTTTCAATAATCATGCTTAGCAATTCTTCCAGCAGCTGCAGCATCCTTCTGTCTCAGAATGATTTTCTTTTGCCTTTGTTGTGCAGCCCTCCTTTTGTCTCCTTCCCTTGGTAAATAAAGACCCTTAAGGACAAACACACACGCAGCAACATTTCTCCTCATGCCCTACAATACATCCTGGATTTCCAGGGCTGTGTTTATTCCTCCCAACTGTCCTCCCATCTCTTTCCATCAACAGTGAAGCCTAGAGCATCCCTGATGCATCATTTGTGATGGCATGGGAGAAGAGGTGGCTGAATCAAAGCCAAACATCCAGAGGGGATGCTAGCTGAGACAGCCCAGCAAGGACAAATCCACATCGTCAGGACTTATTTATAAGGGTGGGGCTATGCAACTGAGAAACTTATCACAGTTTTGCTCAGATCTCACCACATGTCAGTCTTGAACTGATCTGAAGTTTAGGCCTAAAAACTCTGTGTGGTGGAGAGGACTCAAAAAGGAAATAAGGGAGCCATACATAAACTAATGAAAAACAGAAATAGTAACTATGGGTGCAAGGAAAGTACATGGACATATTAAAGCAGAAAGCCCTGGGACAGTGGTTAAATGCTCCATAAAACAAGAGTTTAGCAGGAACTTCCCTAGGGAATCATTACCAAAACTCACTGACAGTAAGCTGATGGAAAGCTCTGAACTTGCAGAAAACCTCTCTGTTGAGCAACCTCCTTTTCAGAGGACGTTCTGTTCTGCCAGAAAAGGTATGCAATGCTCCATGCTAATACAGCATGGGGAATTGTAAGGGAAATTCCTACACTACAGAGAGAGAACTGCCTGAGAGGGAATGCTCTACATGTGTGCCATTTGCTTTTCTTCTGCTAACAAGCTGACTGCAGTATGTCACTGGCATCAAATCATACAAACCACCACATAACCACTGGATAGGAAACTCCAACACAAGCACAGTTTAAATCAATGTCCTACAAAATCTGGATAATATTTCTTAGACCTAGGAGCACTCAGGCCTCTGAGAAAACGTAAAATGCAGTTCAGAGGGGTTTATAATAGGCCCAACTTGCTATTTTCCATGAAGACATATAATCAAATCACTCACTTACAAAAGGACGAAGGTGTTTGCGGACAGCTCAGTAATTATTTGTGACAGCTTCGGAAACAGAGTAAGGCAACACTGCTGTTGCATCTGTGATGGATGTTTGAAATCACCCTCTTTGTGTACAGCCCTCAATACTATAAGGATGCTGTAAATGGATCCTGAAGAATCCAGCTGAACATTACAGTAATTGTAATTCTATTGGTTTCTATAGAAATAGGATTATCCTAACAGCCAATAAATCAATTTCCTCCTGGAACGCTAATGCAATAAGAAGGGGCAGCATTTCACTGTTATTTATAGAGCAAACAGCTTTTACCCAATTTGCAATACCTATCAGAGTTTTATAGAGTTCATGAGATTTTTCAAGCATGTTGCTGCATAAAACCATCTCTAGCAATAAATTACAGGAGAAAACAGGGAGGGGGAAACCCATAAAGTAATGAAAGCATTTACCACCAGATGGCACGACAGTACAGGTGCCGCCATTCTGGCAGGGATGTCTCTCGCAGGCATCGGGATACAGGACGCAGCCAAGCTTCAGTTCCGTCAGGCCAACCACTTCTGCGAAGCTGCTGCGCTTGTTCTGGAGGGGCAGCTCATTGTTGTTTAGGACTACTGAGTCCAGGCAGCCCTGGAAGCCGCTCAGGACCTGCGTTGTCCTCTTGTCAGTCAGGCTGCGGACATTATCCACTTGGACCTGGGCGCCGAAGTAGACAGAGCTATCTGTGCTGAGCGTCTGAAAGTAGAGGGGTGCTTTGCGGCGCTCCACGTAGCTGTCGTCCAGGGACAAGCTTGTGAAATTGCGGTTCAGCTCCAAGAAGACTGAATGCCAGCTTCCATCATTAACTGCCCTGCCAGAAATTCCCAGGATTCCCGGGCCACTTCCGCAATCCAACTGGAACCAGAGTTTGCCATTGACAATCTGCAAGAGAAAAACAGAAATCAAACTGCTTCAGGCGCTCAGCTGTCTCATAGTACGCTCTCACACAGAATCTGGAAGCATAGAGAACTTCTAGACAGTCTCTGCACACTGTTAAAGCTGCTCTCCTACATGACACTAAAACATCAAAAAGCTGTGGCTTTATCATTAGCAAAAAAATATAAGGTGGAAAATATAAGCTTACTTTGAATTTGCCCAAAGCCAATTACTGCAGGAAAACTGAAAATACAGAAAAACATATGGGTGCAGAACACAGGCAAAAACTGGGATAATTACGTGTTTTACTGACCAGGGTATGGATTTGAGGACCCTTGTTCTGCTCTTGGCTCTGCTGCTGAACAGCTGCATCTCTCTCAGCAAGTCCGAGAGCTGTGATTCTGCTCCCAGTGATTGATGTCACCAAAAGGACAGTCAGGGCACAGGATCACCTCTTAGTGTTTGAGAGGCTTGTGGCAAAGTCAGTGGCCCCACTTTCAGCTGGTGATGTTAGATACTCTGCTCATGCACACACCCTGTGCTTCTGTGACCTTTAGGAGCATCTCAACGAGGTGTAGATTTGTCCCTAAACATTGTAAGTTCAGTTTCTCTAATTACAGCGGTCAGACACTGGTTGACCAAAAGTCAGTTATTTCCCAAAGATGCTACACAACCTGCTCTGTTTATACCTCATAGATGACATAAGATAGGTCTTACTTTTCTTTCTTTCTTTCCTCATATTTATGTTGGGCTCATTGATTTAGAGAGTTTATAGGGGATTTCTCACTCTTCCTCCTGTCCCTCACCCATCGCAAGTCCTCATAAAGAGAAAATCTGTGCTATGCTGCTGGGCAGGCAGAGTGAGGGAATATGTATGAAGTACTGCTTTCCTGATTAGCACTTTACCCAAAGATTTTAGGTTTCTCTAACAGATGGCAGATAAGTTTAAAATGGCTGACAAGGCTGGAAATAATTTCTTATGACACATAAATTGGATTCAAGTTCTCTGAAAGCTCTTTTAAGTATTTTACCTTTATGTCACACTCTAGGAAGTATTTATTTCTGCAAACTCCATTTCAAGACAGTTCTGTCCCATTATTTATCCCCCTGAAAAGTTCAGGTGCTGTGTCATTTTTCATCCTTCCAGGCAGCTCCCATTGTCCTCTCACTGGTGTATCTGTTACAGACCCTGACTGCTCCCTCCAGTGAGAGCAGAGTTACCACAGCTGTCAGTGCAAGAACCCCATGGAGCTTTAGTGGCCTGCTGAACTGGCATAGTGAATGCAGATGTGAGGATGCTGCAGTGTGCCCATCTGGCCATTTTTGGTCATTTCCAGCATGAATAGTCATGTTAGCTGGAGACAACCCTTGGCATGTGACTGTGTGCTCAAACTCTTCTCAGCCAGGCTCCCTGATGTGGCTTGAAGGTAAATGGGAAACTGTCAATCTGCAGGGGCAGACTGTGCTGTCGTGTCATTATCAGCATTTTATGTCCTTGGGGGTTGACAGAACTACCTGGAGAAAAGCTAAGGGTAAAATACTGAGCTCTGTAGATGTCTGGATTTTCTTCTCCTTTGCAAATCCTTGGTTTCTTGACTGGCTGAATCGGAACTGGCCCACAAGCCAAGACACACTGGACAATCAGCATATAAATCACACCACTCCTCTGCTTGGAAATTGCTTGGCAGCGTGGACACAGAGGCAAGCCCCCTATGGATGCCAGCTGCCTACTTACTCTGCATGCTATGAAGGAATGAACACACACGTAGAAGAAGCCAAGGGAAGGAGCCGGAATTAGCCCTTGCTATGAACAACTGGCTGTTTTGAAGTCCCTGATTGGTAGGATGTAATGAAATTGGGAAGAAATCAGATCTATGACTGTAATACATGCTTAAGGGATGGATGTTGCTTAGTATTCCTACAGCTCAAACAAAAAAAGCCAATGGATGTATAGAATAATGAGTCTGGATAATTTTTCATTAAAAAATATTTGCTTACAGGACTCAAAACTCAGCTGTAAACACTGTCTGTAGATTGAAATTGGGTCTGTTAAAGCACATTCTCAGGAGGAATCTTGGTAAACGAGATGCCCTGATAAGCAGAATTTTTTCTCTCCAGAGATGGAGCAGTAGTTTCTTTCCTCCCTGTGCAACAAAACAGTCCATAAACCTTGAAGGTGCTGCTCAGAAAGTGTGGTCTGTCTTACCAGGAATACAAATCAAAGAGAAAAATGCATGCCAACATATTACACTTTGAGAAACAGCCACCATAGGATAAGCAGCTAACTTGCTTCTTACTCAAAAGGCTTTTTCCTATGGAAACTCTTCTAATGCTTGTGTATAATATACATATACCTCCCCTATGACTACTTATGCCCTGAAGGACCTACTCCCTTCATGTCTATTAGTCTTACTCACAGAACATGTTTTTCCAATTATCTTTATAAATACAACACCACATTTGAGCACCTGGGATAAGTATTACACCATTTGTATACAGGACACTATGATCTAGAAGATTTGCCATTAAAATATGTTTTATACATCTTTCTCATCCACTTTTATTTCTTTTTGCCTGCAGATGATCTGACATAGGCAGCAAATACATATTGTCTGAAGGGTTAAGTTTCCTTCCTGTTATTGAAGAAACACGAGTAACCTCTGCCTAGAGTGAAAGATGGAAAGGATGGTCTGATGCTTACAGTACTAGCGTACGACATGACAGATCTGCATGGGAATCCACACTCTGCAACATTCTTCCTCTGAGATCTCAAGCAAGCCATTAGTTTCAGGTCTCCATCAGTAACAGAGGGGTAACGTCATTTCCCTACCTCACACCACTGCTTTACGGATACATACATTAAAGACCGCGTGACGTGCCCAGATACCCCTAGCAATGGGACCATAAAAGTACTTTCATTAATCAGATGGTCACAGCCCGTGCTCTACAGAGGCTGGGAGGGAATATCTGTCCCCTGATGGACCTTGAGGAGAAGTAGGAAGAACAGGAAGAGCTGGCAAGGAGCAAATGTTGCAAAGGGCTCCACTCTTGGCTACTTAGCAGCTAGACTGGCCAGGCAGGAAGGAAAAGGTTCTTCCACTTCACAGGTAAAATTGCTGTCCCCACTCCTAAGAACAGATAATTCAACCAACATTCAGCAATTAATCCCTGGTGTTCCTGTGATTCCTTGCAACCACTGAGATGTCAGGGTCACTGCTCAGTCCTCAAAGAGGGTTTTTTGATTATAGCCTGGACCTGGTACCAAGAAAAGCTGAACTTCAAACTAATTGAGGGATATTCAAGCAAAAAGTATGGACATCCAATGAAGAGCCAGGCTTCTGTCCAGGCTCAGCAGTTATCCAGACAAAAACCCCAGTGGGATGATGACTGATCTGGTTGGGAGCTGGTAGCATCAGACTGTCAGTCCAGGACTGAATGTATGGCACTGCTTTTTTTATCCATCTATGTACTTCAACACAGCACAGAGCCTGAGTTATTCCATCTCAGAGACATGCAAACTTTGCAGCTCCTCACCAATGCAGCCCATGGCAGCAGCAGAGACCCTCTGCACCATGAAGGCAGGGAGACACTGCTTCATCCTAGCTGGGCAGAAAATTCCCACAAAGCTTCCACTTCCTAGAGCTTTGTAGGCTCAGGGTTTAGTTACAGTCTCAGTTATAACAACTACAACAGGGAGGTTAATGTACTCTTGAGCATATATGCTACAAGATTCCTCACCTGCAGAGAAGTAAAAAGAACAGAGGAGTCCAAATGCTGATGCAATCTGTTACATTTCCACAATTTCATTCAATGAGCAGAACAGAGCCAAACACATACTGTAAATTATATTAGAATATTAGTCTGGCTAAGATGTTTGGCTAACATCCATATTTGTGTATCAACATAGGTAATAAAATGATCAAATGGTTCTTCTGAGACCACCTCCAGCTCACACAGTCCATCTGCAGTCAAACACCATGGATACAGCATGCTGCCTCCTAATCTGTCTGGGGAAATATTTCGTCAGCTGAATTGCATTTCAGGTTCGTTTGTGTAAAACGGTGTATTTAATTAAAATATTACTCATTTCAACTCCAGCCACAACTGGGATCATATCCAAGCTTCAGTCCTATCCAGCATAAGCCATGCAGCAGTAATGCATTAAAATGTATAATACACACTTAACTAAACCACGCAAAGTTTCACATTAACTGTCTGGACAGAAGATCATATGCTTGCCTTTTACCATTTAGCAGCTATATTTGTGACATGATGGGAAAGTCTTTCTTTACCTATTTTTAATCCTTAAAATTTCATAAAACAAGATGAATTTCCATTATATTCCTTGGGAAAAAAAAAGATAAGGAATTATCTTCTGCAATGGTCTTGTAATGCTTTAAATGGTTAAATCTTACTTTTCCCAGTTAGCTGCTACATAGGTAAACAGGAAATGGTGATACTGTTTTTGGGACATGCAATCTTTCCAAAGGGGAAAAAGCCAACATTGACCTGCATCTCATTTTACTCCAATTGTCTTAAAAGCAAGAGCATGCAACAACAAAAAAAAATGGCCAACCTCTCAAAATCGATGGATGAGTTGCTTTATTTGAAACAGCTGAATAAATAACACCCTTATTTTATTATATCAATACAGTGTAGCTGGTAGGCTTTCAGCAAAGTAGTAGACAAGCAGTTTGCTCTGTGGAATTGATTATTCATCCAGGAAGGATACTGTGTTACGATTATGAAATATTTCCATCCCTGGAGTTATCATAAATGTATGAGCTCCCAAAATTAAGCTGGTCATATAAACACCGAAAAGCATATTGCAGCATTAATTTTTAAACAGACTGCAATGGCAGAGACTTGCTTCAAAACAATCAATGCCACTGTATGCCCCAACAGCAGAGGTGTTTTCTGCCTGTCTTCCCATGGGCTCATACCTTGTGCATCTAAATGTCTTCTACCTCTGCCTTTATTTGAAGTTCAGTGATGGTGCTGGGCCCTCTGGTGCTAATCCAGCAGATACTTAAGCAGATGCTAAAAATTAAGGTATGTGAATAGTTCCAATTGCTTTCAAATACAGGAAGTTAAGCAAGTGATTAAGTGCTTTGCTGGAGTGATGCCAGAATGCTCAAAAGAATGCAGGATTTCATCCTTTATCCTCTATTTGGAAAGCTTCTCCTCATGTTTAATTTAATTGAAAGCAATGCTCAAATGGTAACAACTTCACATTTAGAGAACTCTAATTAATCTGCTTAATGGCCTCATTTCAGAGTGCCTCCCTACCTCCCAACATATGTACCTGGTTAAAGGAAAAAAAAAGGAAGCCTTACCTCTGGTTTACAAATGAAGAAAACCCATATGTTTAGAAAGTCCAAGCGTAACTTACTTGAAAACACCTGAGTCAGGGATCCCCCAAGTGCAGTCCATGAGTCAGCTGCCATCCCTGAAGAGACCTGACAGGGCTGCATCCCTTGAGCATGATGCCATTTGTCTGCCACAGGGCACTTTTGTGAGACCTTAGCCTGATATTCCTCAGCTAAAAGACCTTCACAAACTAAAGTCTTACAAGTCCTGATCTTTTAAGTGATACCATTTCCTAAAAATACTATGCTAAATGTAATGATTTTGTTTCCTTGGGGGATTTTTTTTTGGTTGCTTGTTTGTTTGTTTTTGTACCAATAGTAGCATCAGCTTTTCTATTTTGGTGGCAAAATTTCCCTGCTTCAGCTGGAGATTTTGACTCAGTTGTCTATGATCTGGACATGCTGTGCTCCTTAACGATGAGAGCTTTATACATAAAACTCTAGCAAAATTAATTCTCCTATCACCATTCTAACTCCAATCCAGGCCATCTCTGTATCATCTTCCTATTGTTTTCAAGTGGCACCTTCCACCAGAGCCATTTGTTTTTTTCCCAGGTATTTTCTGAAACTATAAAATTGCAAACATTACTTACTGACATATGCTAAGAGCAACCATGATGAAGAATTCAAAAAAGGTCTTCCAACTTGCAGTTTTGCTTATTTTTTTTTAAACAAAAACATATGCTTGAAAGTTCAAACTGCATTTCTATGCATCTCAAAGCAGAGGTTCATTGTCTTGTACAAATCTTGAACAATGCTGACAGTTCCTGGTGAATGACAGACAGCACTCTTGCTCATGAAATACTTCAGTCTAACAGCTATAAAATTATTTGCTGCCCACTAATAACTCATCTAGCCACTTCAACGTTACCTAAGCATTCAGCCAAAAGTACCCTAAAGATTGCAAATACAGACACAAAAAGTCTCTGTGCCATTTCTCCCACTGCTGAATTATGGAATGTGGCTGAATTACAAATGTCAATGTTTTCATTTTGTACCTTAGAGGCTAGAGCAGAAATACTCTATGTGCAGGCTCTTGGATGAACCTAGTACTCCCTTTCCATCCAGCATTTACTTGCCATTCCACAGAAACCAGAAAAAATAATTAAAATGCATGGAGAGCTTATCAATTAAATATTGATTTGGTATCAATCTCCATTGACTCCCATGACTCTCTCAACAAAGAATCTTAATCCACAGAGTGCAGAGATCTTCATATTCAGTAGGAGACACGTTCTAAACAGTTGGTTCCTGGAATTATCTTGTTAACAGCGAGGGCATATCCTCTAACCACAGACAGGACAGAGGGGAAGAACAGCAATTTCAGCAGGCTTCATTTTGACTACGTAGTCATACAAATGGCCAAATCTTACATCTCGTGCAGACTAGCTCCTGCACATAGACACACATAATGCTCTTATAATGAACAGCACCCAGTGGGGAATTTTCCAAGTAAAGTACCACTAACAAGCTGCTTTTCTGATCGTTGTTGCTGCTGCTGTTGTTGAAATTGTTTTTCACTGTTAGAATCAGACTTCATCTTCTCAATCTACAGCTGAAATGAGAACAGCATTCCCCAAATCAAGAGCCAAGAGAAAATACAGAATCAAGAAAAACAACTGCAGAAAAGATAAGTTATTTTAATTACCTTCAGAATTATACAGGGATTCGCTCTGGTGTACATTATAATCCCATTGCTTTGCAGGGTTCGCAGACGGAGAGCCAACTTGAATTCCTCTTTCTTGCTATTTTCAGAAACACGGTATTTAATGTAGCTATTCCCAGCAAAGCTAAGGGAAGTGTGGCCTGAAACAACCATTTTGAAAAGACACATGTGCTTTTAGTGATACATGAATTAATTCCTCAAATGTTAAGTAAGTAAAGAATTTATAAAGTTAATGAGAATGATTAGGAAGAAACAAATAAAACCATTTTTGATGAGAGAAAAAAAGCTGGCATCTACTACAAAATATAGGGGATTGAGGAAAGTTCTATTTCTCCATACTTTAAAAAAAAAAAAAAAAGAGGTTTCTCCAAGTATTCAGCATTTTTTAGCTTATGCACTCCTGGAGGCACCAGTCTTGCCTCATGGATAACAGAGGGAGTCAAAGATGACCACACCCATACATCAGGCAGTTGAGTTATGGGTATGAAGTTAGGTGTCAGCAGATGTCAGCCAAACCCTTGCAATGAGTTCCCTGCAACCAGTGCCCAGGACCACAGTTCACTATTTGCCATGCTTTCATCAGGCAAACAGCACAAATCCTCTGTCCTGCAGCCTGGGATTCACTGGAGGCAATAGAAAGTTCTACTTCACTGCCTGCCCACCTGGCTCTTCATATCCCAGAACAACATAGATGCAGAGAACTAACAAGTGTCCTCAAACTTGCTTTTTGGGGTAGTGCAGTGTTTTCATTAATAAAGGTTGGAATTTTGGTAATCTAAACAGTAAGCAGAAGAGTTAATTATAGAGCTTTGCCCATGGCAGGAAAACATCTGGCATAACATTCTCTAGGAAAAATCCTGTTTTCTCAGCAGTCTGTTTTACTGAGCTGGTATTCAAGCAAGCCAGTGGGAATTTCCAAACAGAAACTGGATCACAGTCTAGATACAGCCCCATAGCTATAAAGACAAGTATTTATAGGGCTTATAAACAGATGCACCAAGTGCCCATGCTGAGATGGGTTAAGTAGTACATTTTCTGCTGACTTCACTGGCACCTCTGCCTACAAAATGAGAACAGCAGCACTTTATTGTGCAAGTACATTCCCCTTTATGGCTGTGACATGCACCTGAACATTCGCCAAGCTTTCCTGGTGGGCACTGGCAGATGAACGGTCTCCGGCTGGCTTCATACCCCACACACTGCATGTCCCCTGGACACGGCTTCTCCAGACAGGGATCGTTGGACCCTGGGCAGAGTCCTCCTGAAAGAAGTTAAAATACTGTCAGGGATCCACAGAGTAAAGCATGATCTGCTGCAATAACAGAGTAATGACAGACAATTATTGATTGCACACTTCAGTACAGGCAAAAAATGGCTTAATAATAATAACAAAAAAGGCCCAACAAACCTTCATAGAAAGAAACAGCTTTTGGACAAGTACACAGCAGAACTGCAATAGTTCTTATTCAAAGACTGCCTTTAACCCCATGGGAACATATTATAAAAACGAACTATTATGAGCAGTAACTGGTTTATAATTGGTGTTATAACTCTCAGGCCATTCATTTTCCCACAAAGCTTCCTGCACATGGGGCTTTAGAGGTATCAGAAAAAAATGACTTGAAGTTATGCACTCCTTTTGCCCCAGCATGTCCATGAGAAACAAATTTAAGGAGGCAGAAATGGTCACAGCACCAAGGCTGCCAGAGTTCAAGAAGCATTTGACAATGCTCTCAGGCTCATGGTGTGACTCTTGGTGGTCCTGTGCAGGGCCAGGAGTTGGACTTCAATGATACTTGTGGGTCCCTTCTAACTCAGGATATTCTAGGATTCTAAGCCATGCTTGGGCTACAGTGTGACAGCTGGACTTTTCATCCTCATACTACACAGGACATGCTGCCAGCATGATCATACTGCACAGGCAAACTTGCCCTCTCCCTACGTTCCTCCTGACATTTCTGAGATCTCACATCCTATCCAGCTTGCCCAGCCTACCAAAACCTGCCCTCCTTTCTTCTAATGTGTAGGGACAGAACTATATTGACTTTTAAATTTGCTTAAAATACTTGAGCGACAGAATTACATGTAGGTTTTTCAAAACCACCTAAATTCTTTACATCTATTAAGCTGAGCATGTCAAGGACTTACTTTAAAACCTGTCAATTGCAAAAGAATTTTTTGCATTTCATGGAGTTTGGTTAAAACTTCAGTGTAACTTCTAAAAGTGTCTAAATAAATCTGTTTTGATTGCCCTAATCTTAAAAGATTTGCACACACTGTCTACAATAATGCAAAACATGATACAACTATTGCTGCTTAACATACGAATTTTCAGAAATATGTGACTTTCACAACAGTTAGCCTTTTCTGGGTTGCAATAAGGTACTTGGGAGATGCAGGGACAGTTTCTACATTTGGACATCTGTGTATGGCTATTATAAAAATAGATTTCAAGTGCAGGAAAAAAGGCACTCCTGCCCTTGCTTTTGTTGATTTGCAGCAGCAGCATGAATTGGCAGGAAAGGCAATTGCTGGAAATAGACAGACACCTCTTGTATTGTTTATCAAGTTAATTTATTTAAGACA
This sequence comes from Pomatostomus ruficeps, assembly GCA_013400735.1. Classification (NCBI taxonomy): domain Eukaryota; kingdom Metazoa; phylum Chordata; class Aves; order Passeriformes; family Timaliidae; genus Pomatostomus; species Pomatostomus ruficeps. The sequence continues at coordinate 94,445 of VYZT01001437.1, forward strand.
TGCGGGTGGTGAATTTAATGATTAAAAGCATCCTCCTACCCATCACTTTCTGAACACTGGTAGTTCTTGTATATTGTAGGATGTATATTGTAGGAGCCTTATCATATTCAAAAACTAGTTTACTTTTGAGCACATTATTTTATTTACAGTTTATAAAGGAAGAAATCAACATGTCACAGAGTACATCTCCAAAAGTAATGAAAGAAAGAATCTTATTGCTTTCACATTTTTGTATGAGCCAAGCAGGGCTCATAGTAAGCACAGTAGAAATTACCTGACACTGTAAGTATTTTCTGGGAAAAGAAAAATTACTTCTGTAGCTTTCAAAGTGGACATGGGCTGACTACAAATATGGCAATTACTCTAAATGTCTTCCTTGATGTACAGCACAGTCAATTTAATGTTTAACATCCTCCTCTTCTTTATCAAACATTTGTTTGAGAGGTCTATGCAGTAAAAGATTTACAGTACTGCCTGTAGCACTGTTAGAAAATGATGCATGGTAATCTTTATTAATCACATTAGTAGGTAACATTAACAGGAATAACAGCTGCAATACACAGTCACACTTTAAGCCTTACAGAATCAAGAAACAAATGTCATTTAATAGAGTTCTGCACCACAGAATTATATTCTATTTAAATGTAAGATCTGTAGAATTTAACAGAGAATATGATGTTTTCTCTACTTTGGTTTGTTTGGTTTTTTAGACTAAAACTCCACACCTCTTAGAATTCAATGGCAAGTAGCAGTTATTTCTGAAATTATAACAGGTTGTTAAAAATTCTACAGGCTGCTTTGTATTTTCAGCTTGACTGTTTCAGCTATTTTAACTCATTCTTATGTGATAAATACGCAGCATTCTGGTGTCTGCAGAGTATATCTCTTCTCTGAACAAGTTTAAACCTTTTGTGAGGCTGCAGTTCGAGTGAGCTTCTGTGTAGCTGACAGACACGCCATTTGGACTAAAGCCCCATAGCTCGTCAGTGTGCAGCAGAAAGAGGCAGTGAGATTTCCAAATGTGCCTCTGCAAATTTTCACATCCCCTAACCTATGACTGTATCTTTGACATGAAGCAGTAGAGGAACAGCTTACTTTGTTATCCATCTCTGCTGGGTTTTTTTTATCTGATTCAAACTCTGATTTGTACTTTGGAGCCATCCTTCCACATTTAAAAAATATATGGAAAAGATCTAACATACTCAGTGCAACTGTGGATGGAGATAACTGTTTATTCTGAACGGCTGAGAATAGTCCTTCTGGTAAACTACAAGAAAATCAACTTTTTATTCATCCTGCTGCAGCAGGATTTCATAGCTGTCACAAAACTTTAAGATATTCAGACTTGGGAGAAGTGCTTTATGCCTGTCTGTATGGTTATAAGTACATAAGCTACAAATCTGCATTATTGCATTGCCCCAGCTAACACGCATTTTCAGGCTGATTTCACAACTATGTGGAGCTAAATTGTAAAATTGTTCAAGGTTATGTTGTCCACATCAAAGATTCACAGCCTGAGTTTAAATAAAATTATTCTAATGTTGCATTTCCACTCCAAAGGGCAGTCTATTTTCCATCCAATAAAAGATTCAAGAAATATAGGTTCAAATTCATTTTTTTTCTTCTAGGCAAGTTCAGACAATCTGCAGCATTCTTTTGAAACTCACATTAGTATTAATAAAACTGTTCTCTACAAGGTATCACAGAAACACACGAGCTAGCATCAACCAGTGCGTGGCAGGAAAAGGTGGAATAGACCCACTTGATTTTGACAGATCATCTTCAGTTTAATTCTCTAAAAGAAGATAAAAGTATTTCCATCTTCTAACCTATATACTGAGGAAGAAAACACTGTTCCATTGTGAGATGAGAGATTTATTTAATTCCTATTCCTTCAAAAAAGAAGCACTTCTAGGATTGTAAATATATTTTGAAAACTGAGTGCTTCAACAATTTTAACTTAAGCTTTGTAATATTACGTGGTTTTCTGTCAGCCCGTTCTCCTGAATCTGTATGAGTGTTAAAAAGTCTCTGTTTCTCTCACTTGTACAAGAAAGCTTGAAAGGAGGGAGACTCCTGAAGGCCAGAGTTGCAGGAAGTTTGTAAAGCAAACTCCAGACTGCTGCTTCAAACAATAATTAGTTTACTGGGGAAAGAAGACTGGCAACTCATGATCTGCAATCTGTTTTTATTTTTGGAGCACAGTAACCAGGAATTGTAGGCAGTGATTATTCCATGCATGTTAATGCAGACACCACAGAACTGTTTCTGCACAAGCCAGCCATGGGTTTCAGTTGGCTCACGTACCCCTGCAAAACTGTGTGTAACACAGTATGTCCCAGTGAAACAGATTCTCTCCGAGTTTTAGAATAACAAGACATTTGAACTCTTTCACCCACTCCTTGATCCCAGCTTCCATTAGGACTCCTTAAGTAATAAAAAGCAATTCCCACTTGCCCTGATTCCCCAGTCATGTCTCTACTTCATGCTTCAGCTCCCCAACTTTTTGTATGAGCTTGTGCATTCTCAGCATGGGTTTTACTACTGGAGATATTCACAGGGAGAAAACTTTCCTTAGACAAGTGTGATCTTAAACAGACTACGGCCAGATCTAGCAAAATTATCTGCAGTTCTTTGTTCCCAAGAACAGACCTTTTTCTTCAATTTTCCTTGCCAGGAGAATTCCAGACTCATTATTATGTATGTGTGTGCTTCCTGAAAATGGGAAAAAGAGTGTTGTACACATAAGAACCAGGTCGCTGATGCTCAGTGCTTCAAAGCATCCAGGACTCTTTTAGAGGCAATGTGTGCTCTGTGGAGCTGAGGCCAAAAACCACCTCTGAAGAATAGGTCTTATATTAATAGCAGATCCTCACAGTCTATGATTTCCTTTTGTCAGGAAATCCAAGAAATACTAGAAGGGGCTTCATAAAGTCTGAATTGTCTTGTTTCATAAGAAAGTGGTCCAAGACTGCTATTCTCTTGATTAAATAACATGGATGTCTCTGCACTTTTGCTGAACACTCCTTGCGTCCATTAGAAAAATTCTTTCAAACTATTAGGCCAGAACCATATTAAACACTTGAAATAGAATTCATCTCATCTAACTTTAGGGCATGATTCATCTGACTGATTTTAGACATCTAGGGAGAGATGTATCACATTATTAAAAATACCTCATTCTTCCCACTATCTGCAAATGGGGCCTGCAGTGACCAGCACAGATGTAGATATATGCCCATATTTGTCAATATTATTTCAATCCATCCCTCTCCTGTGAACATATTAATGTAACATCACTTTTGTAAGATTATAATGCAGAACAACTCTATAGCAAAGTAGTCCCAACAAATGCTGCTCTGCCCCGCACCTTTGTCTCAGCACAAAAGAATTACTTTGCATCATAAAAAAGATATGGAATAGAGTGTTACTTCTGAAAAATGAGAATGCCACGAGAACTATTTTACAGGAATATATTTATTCCATTCCTCCTAGTTTTATTTCCCCCAGCACTGACAGATGTTTGCATACCTTGTGCCATGTGATGGGAACTTGGTAATCCCATAGCCCCTGTGGTCACACTAACACAAAACCCAGTTTGTGACAATATTTTTCATACAAACACAAACAGATGAGCCAAAAATCTAAGGAGACAGTCTTACTGGAAAACCCTTTAGCTCAATTTTATTGATTTAAAAGCTAAGATTGACGCATGTGAACTTTTGAACTTATCCTTCCAGAGCTGAGATGCTGAACCTCCGAAGTTCACCCACTGCCTACTTTACAGTCTCCCTGCATTTTCACATTAGATAACTCTGTTTGCTCACAAAGGTAATCTAGGTAAGTTATGCACAGCTGGCATGCATAAATTTGGCATATCTGTGACATCTGCCAGTGGGAAAAACACTCCAAGTATGATACATATTTCAAGAATGAGAGAATTAGTTCAAACTCAAGCTTTCTAGGCCATAATTGAATCAGATCTCTGGAAACATATGCAATATTTTAATGGCTTTTTCATAATTTAAGCTATTAATATTTACTGGATGTGGGACTCTCTTAGCAACAAAGGAAGTATATTTTTATTACACTGCTAATATCTTGCTAATGCTGTCTTGTTAAGTAAGCCAAAATAAATTTGTGCACTTTTTCCCGACTTGCTGCATTTGTGCATTTATTTACAAAAACTACTGATGAAAGAAATACTTGCATTTTTCTACCTCTTTTACTCTAGTCTTTAGCTTTCATGAAAGCAAAACTACCCATGCATTCTCTAACTAATACACTGTCACACGTCTGTGTTACCTCCTATGTGACAAAACACAGTGTGTTTACCTAAATACCAAGGTATTTTCTGTGGCTCCTTTAATTAAAAACAGTAGAAGAAGATGGAGCATTAACTAATGAGAAGATGGTCCAAAGCATGAACTTTTTGCTTCCCACCAAGGCGTCACATCTCTGTGCCAATAACAGGCACCAAGGTGTTCACCTCTTTGGCAGCTATACCTAACTCAGCAGCTCTGGACATTGTTTTACTACAGGCTGGACGGCAGGCTGGATGTGCTCAACTGCACCTCAAATTGTGAGGATCCCCCATGGGAAATCTGCACATAGTGGCTCAAATGGGAGCAGTGGGAACCGCTCCAGCTTTTCAGCAGGACCAGGACAAGCTGCCTGTTGCAAGTGTTCCCACACAGCAGTCTTCAAGGCCATGATAAATGGCCCGGAGGCTGGGGACCACGGTCGCTCTCAGAACCACACTGCCTTTCCAACAGCCTGTCATCCATTCTGAGGATTGACTGGTACATGACAGAAAAATTTGGAAATCGCTGTCCCAGCTGGATTTCTGTGCTTTCATTGCAAACTTGCTGTGCCAGGAGAGCTGCTGGGTCAGAACTGTACTGCACTGGAAAGTCCCTTTTTTGGAGTTAAGCTAAGGGATTATGAGGCAGAGGGAATAATACATCATTATTGACTTTAATAGGTAGTGAAATGAAATGATAAACAGTGAAAATTTTGGCTGCCAGAAAAGCAATTTCTGACTGTGAGGACTATCACTATCCCCATGGAGATGAGGGTTTGTGATTTCTTGATACAAAAGTGAGACTAAGCTATAACTTAGAGCATATAAAAAAGTTTGCCAGACCATGTTCACGCACTGGCTCCTGGACTTGACTGGAAGATATTGCAGCATTGTCCCTTTTAAACCTGTGAAAATCCTTTATTTCAGAGCCTTTCATGTGTAACAAAATGCTGACTATTGTTATAATAGATATGTCTATTTGAAACTTGTAACACTGTTATTTTAAAAGTGACCAGATAGTCTGCTTTTGAATGTACCTCAGATAGAGAATCATGATTATTTTTTACAGGATTGAACTTCTACGGCATTATTATCCATGTGCTGCAGGAAAAAAAATGATTTCTGGTTAAGTTTTATGCGATTTATGCCTATTTTCATTCCCACTGAGGTCAGTGGTAAAACATGAAGCCCTGCTGACTGCTGCAGAAACAAAGGTTGGTTATTGAGGGATATGGCTGCTGAATTCTTGTACTGCTCTGTGTGTGTGTGCACGTGTGCTTAAGATGAGGGAGACTTAGATGTATTGATTTTACAGAAGCTTTTTTCTCCACTCTCAAATGAAGTGGAATGAGGAGCAAATAGCCTGGCAAACAAAAGAAACAGAGCTAGTATTATAACTGCCTGAGGTTTTAAAATCCAAGTGCAGAATCATACAGAAGATTGGCTCTCAAGTCTATTGGTCATATGCCCGTGTGAAATCTCTGCCAAAATGTGGAGCAGCCTGAAACCCACTCTGCCCCCTACTGTAGCATTAAAGGTCAGGAATAGCACTTGCTAATAAAATACTTCATTGGTTTCCGTGACTCTCTGCAACAACGGGACTGGAAAAGGCCTTTCCACCTGCCTGGCTTAGGTCAGGGGCGCTTCTCCTTGGAGACTGCTGGTGCATTGCTGCTGCACTCACAATCCAGTTTATTCCAGTGGTGGCACCAACTGGTTGGGAAACGACATCTCTCCCTCTCCTCTCCCACTCCTTCCCCTCCCCTGGAAGCTGGCTGATGGCTCTGATTGCGGAGCCTCCAGGAAAGCAGTCTTTGTCGTAAAAGGCCAAAGTTCATAAACTTCCATTTACATCAGTAAACACGAACAATTCTTCCCCAGCCTGAGAAATCAATTCCCACAAGGCATGAGCCAGTCGTGCTTTAGTGGACTGAATTGAAATGCCCCTTCTAATTTGCATCAGAGAAATAAAATGGATCCTATTGCATAATGTGCAGCGATGGGAGGGGAAGAGGGAGCAGCACTCACCATTGCACATGCAGCGCACATTCCTGTAGAAGCGGGGACACACAAAACTAATTCGTGCTGTGCTGTAAGTCATCAGGGAATGTGAATCAATAGACAGACTTTGCTCACAGTGTTGCTCCTGACAATCCAGTCCAGAGCAATTCTTCTCCAGGATAGCAGAAATACGAATCACATTTTCCAAGTGTCTCCTCGCATTGGTAAGCTTCTGAATCAAATAGGCAGGCTTATAGAAACTGCCGCCGTGCATCTGAACCGCGAACAGCATGTCGAGCTGGCTGCTGCCAGCCACCGGCTGAATGCTGATGATGTGGAGGCTGTCCTGCTTCTGGGAGAGCACCGCGTTGCGCAGCATGCGCCTGAACCCGTGCATGTGCAGACCCACGAAATCTTCGGGGGAGACGTTCTCAAAGCGGATGGTGACTGTGTTCTGCAGCATCTCCTGCAGCAGCTGCTCAACATGGACCACAACATCGATGGGCACCTGGAACCGGCCATCACTGACGGACACGTTCAGGACGTACTTGCCATTATCTAGTCCTCCAAGGGCGATGATCTTCCCGTCATGGCTGTTGACCTTGAACAAACTTTTCTGCTCTGATTTTAGCGTGTATGTGAGGACATCGTACACATCCTGATCTGTGGCGTGAATTTTCCCAATGACTCCCCCAGGAAAATCATCTTCCATGGTGACAATGAAAATCTCCAGTGGAATGGCAGTTGGTTTGTGAATGCTTTCTTCAATAACCCTCACCTGAACATAGGTGTGGGAAACCTGCTGAGGCTTCCCAGAGTCCTTTGCCTAATGTGATTTAGGAAAAAAAAATAAAAAAATAAAACCACACATAGAATACAGCCTCCAACTGTAACTTCTTGCTATGTATATTCTCACAGCATCAGTAATTCTGAAAAGAAATTCTCAAAAGAACTTCTCAAATGCATTTGCAAAATACATATGTAAAGAAGCGTCTCAGCCATTTCTAGCAGGGGAACTTACAAACTCTTTAGGGAAGCACAGATCTCTAAGCGGCTTGCAGAAGGAAATGTGCCAGTAGAATGTCTCATTACTCAAACTGAAATGTTCCCAGGATCCCACAGCTATCACTTGTCATCTTCACAATGGAGAATATACCAACAGCGTGGTATATTCTGCACTAAACAGAGTTTGGGCTCACTTCTGCCCTGGAGAAGAGACTGAATTCCAGTGAAATATCAGCTTTCTGCATTGCTTGGTGTGCTCCAAAGCACGCCAGACCCTGCTTAGCTTGTGTGGATGTGAGGGAGTTCAGCACTTATCTACAGCAGTCTGTACTTCTTTACGTGAAGCAATCAAGAAACATGCTTGACATAAATAAAATTTGTCATCCTCCAAAAATGAAATAGGTGCTTGTGCTGTTACTAATGATAAAATATGAGAGCAGCACTGTACTTGGACAGATGACTTTATGACCCAGAGCAGGTATTATAGCATCATTTGCACCTTTTTTATAGAGAGCAAAAGAGCAAGTATGACAAAAAACCCAGGCCATCTTAACAGAAAGGTGTGAAAACTTGAATCAGTGTCCTTTCCTACAATAAGAAAAATGTTTTTTTGAAGTGTCTATTAAGATATACTGCTCCACACATTTATTTGCTTCAGAGAAGATCTGAAGACTAAACTGCCACTGGGCAGAGATGCAGTATATGTTCGAAGATATTTGTATTTGGACACAGGGAAGAAAATTTACAAGCTGAAGAAAAAAATGGCAGGATGACAACAGTAATATGGACATTGCTAGGCATAGATTAGTAACTCTAACACACTCTTAAATTCATTCAACTTCACTGCTAAAAGAGCTGAGTGAAGTATTTAAAAATATTCTTTCATATATGTGCAGACAACTAATCATGTACATGCAGAAGACAATACATCTCACTCCACTTTCTATTTTAACATTAATTCTGAATAAACCTAAAAGAGAGAAGAAACCTGATAGTGCAAAAGAGAAAGCAGCACTCTGGCACATATGGATGGAAAGAAACACTTCTATGGTCTACACACAACAGGAAACTAAAAAATACGTTTTCACTGCAGAAATCCCTAAAGAAAATAATACTGGGAGAAATCATACCTCCACAATCCAACAGCATGGTTTTCTGAGCATGTTGGTGCATCTCAGACATGGTGGCCTGTCTAATATTTCATTTATATGAAATATGTGGATCTCTAAAGCTAGAGGATGCTGCTCAAATTTAACTTTCATGCCCAGCTTTGGCTACACTAGAACTCTGGCTAGCAAATTACCCTTGAAAGCAGGATATGTTATGATTAACGCATGGTAAGAAAGAAAGATGATGATTTTTTATTTTCCTGCAAGGCTAAAAAAATAGGTTTCAAGGAAATTAAATGACAAACTTGCAAAACTTTGAACTGTTAATTAGCATCAGAGCTTATATTTTTTGAATTGTAATCAACAATTGCAAGTAAGGATGCTATTGCTGTGAACAGCATTAAATGTGCTTCTAAAGGACAGACAGGCTGTGTTTAGAGAGATCAACTCCAGCAAAGCAAGTGGAGGAAGCAAGAATTTCAGACACAGCTTATGGGACTCATTTCAGTGAAGAGGTTCATTCCCTAGACTTGTGTATTTACTGAACCCTAATACATCTTCTCTGGCAGCCCTGAGAAATGTGGGCAAATTACTTTGGATTTACAGGTTTTGGCAATCAAAATTACCCTGGTTACAAAGCTTCTCAACAATTATTCTAAAGCTAAGTTTGAACTGGACTTCTATTGCATGTCTTATTTTGACATTCTTTAAAAGCTAAGTTGACCTTGGAAATGTGATTTCATGAATTCTTGAAAAGCTTCCAAAAATTTATGATTAAATTTATGACTTAAAAGCAGAAATGATTTTCCTTCCTAGAACAGTATTTTGCAGTCACTTGTTCTGGGGTGTATTTATATGTATATAATGCATTTTTGCTTATTTTCCTTCCTTAGCTACAGAAAAAAAATGATGAAAATCTTAAACCATAACGGTCGCTTCTCAGAAAATGCATTTCATGCCGAGGAAATTGGAAAGGTGGCTGGCTACCTATTTATATTTATGTGAAACCAGGTTTAAGAACATCAAAGCAAATATTCTGTATTGTGCATTTGCAAACTGGAATGTGTGGTATTTACTCGTAGAATACAGTCCATTAAAACCAACCCATGCAGGCAAAGCACAGGTTACCTACCACTAAGAGGTTTTTTTGTTTCAGTATAGATGCAAAAATCGAGCCTTACCTGCACACAGAGCACATACTCAGTTGAGACCATGTGCTTGAAGATGACTGCAGACCTCAAAACGCCGTGAGGGTCCAATGTAAACTCCTCCTCTTCATTGCCAGTGAGGATGGTGAAGGTAAAAGGGGGGCCATTGTGAAAAGAGTCTTTGTCTGTCACTACCAGCTGCAAAATGCTTGTGCCCACTGGTTTATTTTCCTTTACACATATACACAGCGTATAAAGAAAAGGATTAAAATTATACATATTGCAATCATAAAACACCACATTTTGCTATCGAGAATATTCAACTGAATGCTCTTTGCCCACGGTGGCATTTCACAAGCTGCGTTTTTTTTGACACTGCTTACGCCCCATGGACCAGCGTCAGAGATGAAGGTACCTGCCACACTTCCAGGGCCTGCTGAGCTCTGTCTGATACTCTGTCTGATCAGGAATGACTAAAAGTCAAGACTCACACCCAGAGCAAAGTGTAAAGAAGAGTGAACTTATCCCAGAGCAGACATTTTGAGGTTAGAGTACCTGGTGCAGCAGGGATGAATGTTAAAATGCATGACAGATGCTGTGGTTAAGGAGCCTCAGCAAACAGAAACTTACCAAAAGAGTCAAGAAAGATTTGTTTACACTCTCCTTTAGATAAGATCACTTGATACATATTTTGCAGATCATCACTTAACTGAAACCAAATGCCCGTGCATTTTGAAAGTCAGAGAAGTTTTTGATGTGCAGGATGAACTTACTTGAATTACAGCTGTGTAGTTAGCTGGAGTAAACACAGGGCTGTTATCATTCACATCAGAAATGTCCACATTGACCGTCACAGATGAAGACAGAGGAGGGGTGCCACTGTCTCTTGCCTGGACAACTAATGAATAACCAGATATCTGCAAAAAGGTAAAAACATTAAATCATTGTGAAAGTGGTCTTAAACTTTAACCCAGGTTCTTTACATTCCATGCACCACCTTTCATATTCTAAGGAAAGCCTCATTACCCTCTTGCCCTTAGTATAACATTATCCTGTTTATCACCACACTGTGCCCCAACTTCTGTTAAATAAGGCTACCAATAAACATAACAGCTTCATAGTATTAAAATAACTGTATCAGATAATGCATTCCTGAAACTAAGGGGCAGACAGAAAATAGACGACAGAGAATATCTGAACTCAGCTATTAGTACTGTAAGCTTGCATTTTCATCTCTCCTAGGTGTCAGCTGGGATGTGTGACCTGATTCTGTTTATCTTACGGTTGGTTTCTAAGATACTATATAAATTGCTTATTAGAGCCAGCCTCAGTTTGACACATACTGTTTCTAATGCGGTGATGGAGAGCCAAGAAAAAGTTCACAGGCAGTTGGCTTAAACACTCTGGAAAACATTTGGGAGTACGAGGGACAACAGTCTCTGTAGAAACAGAATATTATCCACCGTTCTGCAGGAGATAAGTGGGCTTGAGTCTACTTTTTTGCAACAGACACAAACAACTCAGCGTAGTGCAGGCAGTTCAGTGCATCATCCATGGGCCCTCTACACACATATGTGCCCATGTGTGAGGTGTGAGCATATGTGACAACTTGCAAAAGTTCTGTCTATGCACAGCTTATGGATGACAGTTGGATTTTCCGAACTGCATCCTTATGTTGGCTTCCTTAGGTCTTACAACTGCTTTGTACTGCATATTGCTCCTTGCTCTGCAGGGAAAGCTGCTGACATGTCTGCCCCGGAATCCTCCCACGGGGGAGCGAGTGAAGGGCAGAACATGCCAGGTACAACACTCTGCTCCTCCCTCTCAGCGCAGGGCTGGAAAGGGGAAAAGCGTGGCCCCATAGAGGGGAACACGACAATGTTAAAGGGGCTTTTTCAGGAGGGGGGTAGGAGGGAAAGCAGTCCAAGTACATCTGAAAAGTAACAGTTTTTTGGTAGTAGGGAGGAGTTCAGACCGAGCACACAAAATAAGGGGGCTCTTCTGAGATGTGGGACCGAGACAACGCAAAGGGGAACATGTTCTTGGGGGCGTTGTACAGAGGAGAAAGACTGCGATTTGGTGGGGGCATAGTGACACAGGAGGGAAGAGGAATCCTGAACTATGGAAAGTCAGAAACTTGAGGAAGAGAATGAATCTTTTTTTTTTTTTTTTTAACTGTAATTTCTACCACTAGCTAAAGACAAGACAGAGAGTTTTGTAGGATCTTTCCTGTTTTTTTTCTGTGTTTACTTTCATTTCTATGTATCCAGAAAGGTAGATGGCAAAAGTCATGGTCTCTATGTGATTACAGATCTGGAAATAAGTTTCCTTAAACCACTGAAACCTGGGAGTCAGCACTGCCTTTGGGGATCTACAGCAGATGGGGAATCGTGTAATTCTCCCTGAAGGGGTCAGAAACACCTATGTCTAGGAAATGTGCCAGGGAAGCAAAGAAAAAGACAATATCACATCTTATTTTAACCGAGGGAAACTTAAGAAAATGCAAAGCTAACACAGCTGGCATTACACTTGCACGCGCTGGTGAGGGTAACTGTGTGTATCTGAATGCAGCCATACATGAGTGCACTTCAGAAACTAAAAAAAGTCATATTAAGAAACTCATTCTGTGCTTTTATTACAGACTATTTGTAACATGCACAGCCGTTGTTACTCCCCTGTTCTAGACAGTCTGTGGTAAAGTCATTCTACCACCAAACAGGAACAATTTAATCCTGCCTTTGTGATAATACAGAAAGTGTTTTTTGCCTCTGTTTTAAGAAGCAGTCCTACTTCCAGGAAAAAGCCTCTCTAGCTGAGCCCATATTCTGAAGGGAGCAATCTGCTTCCCCAGTTTTGTGGGTGCATTGCTGGGAGGCAGGAGGCACGGATTTCCCTATGTGTTGCAAGATTTCTAAAGCCATGTAGCACTCTCGTGCCCTGCTAGTAGCACAGGCAACTGCACTTGTTTGTTGTTTTTTTTTTTCAAAAGCTGCTAATTACTAGCTATGGCAAAATGGTGATAAATAATCCTGAATGAATAATGGAGTGAGCAAACAAAGTAGCAGAATCTGTTTACTGAAGCACTGTTTCACTTTTGGTACAGCCTGGCCACTTCATAGCATCTCCTCCCCAGTGACATGTTTTGCAGAGCGTTAATTAATGGCTGAGGTCTGAGCTCGGTGCTCAGTGCCACAATCTGGTGTATTTTGTAACCACTCTGTTGCACACACGGCTGCACACGGGCGCTTGCACGAACCGGGGACAGGAGGCAGCTTATTAACGTGGCAGCAGCTCCCGCTGGCACCACGGGAGACACCCAGTGCTGCTTCTCTCCCCTGATCTGACCCAGCTGCTGCGTGGGTGCCGGATGGGAATGGCAGCAGAGCAGTTGGCTTGGTGATAGGATTGGGGACAGGGCTGGCATGGAATAAAGTGGGAAAACATTAGAAAGACCTGATGGAGCATCTCAGACTGATCCCTGCAGAGTTTAAAAGAAATGCCTTCAATACAAGCTAGCAGCAGAGTGGAGATTGATGCACATCTCTAAGTCATTGAAAGTTAAGAAGTCCCACATCTTACCCTTTCTCTATCCAATTTCTTTTTAACCTTCACGAGTCCCAAAACAGGATCAACTGAAAACTCATTGTCTTGATCCCCATTCACTATGGAAAAATGAATCTGGCCATTGGGAGGACTGTCCAGATCTTCTGCTATCAACTTTGTTGAGAGAAGAATAAAAAATTAGTGAAACAAATGACACATTCTAATGATATAGCAATTCCTCAACACTTCAAAAAGCAAACTCCATGTTCCATTAGACTAGTTACACCTGAACTGCACACTTCTACAGCATCAATCCAACAGGGTTTTGATATGAAACTTCACTTGGACCTTTTCAAAATTCTAGTCTGAAAACATACAGAACATTTTAATATTCCATACAACACTTTCTCTCTGGATCCTCAAGTTGCAAGATGAGAATATTGTGAGGTTTGGGGATGGTACACTGAATGCCAGACAATACAAATACTACATATTTGGAAATCTGAGCAACCTGGTGCAGTGAAAGGTGTCCCTGCCCACAGCAGGGGGACTGGAACTAGATGATCTTTAAGGTCCCTTCCAACCCTATGATTCTATGATTCTATTTCACTGAAAAGATGAATTCTGCCTTTCTACTAAAACCAGTTTGTTTCTATCTGACTCATGAAATGCAATGCCTTATATATGCCACTGCTCTTTGACAGGTTTAAAAAGAAATGGTGAGTACTACTACTGCTTTCTTTTGGGGAGAAACTGACAGCAGCTTGAAAAGCAGTAGCAGATGCAGAGTATTGGCTAGAAAACAGCTTGGGGGATCTAAGACGTAGTAATTATCATTATTAACCAGTGCAGCCTTTTATTAGAGGCAAAGGACTTCAGAATCACACCTAAATGCTGCCCACAGCCCCACTCACCATGACCACGGAGTCCCCGACGGCTGCGTCCTCGCTGATGACGGCGCTGTAGACAGCCTGGCTGAACTTGGGCGCGTTGTCGTTGACGTCCGTCACATTCACGTTCACTGTCGTGACCGCGCTCAGGGCTGGAGTTCCTCCATCCTTTGCTTCCACTACTAAGTAGAAGTCCTTGCACGATTCAAAATCCAGAGCTTCAAAAATGGAAATCACTCCTTTGAAGCAAAGGAGGGAATGTCAACAGCAGGCAAAAGAACAAATAATGCCGCGGAGTAAGGGATTTGACTGTAGTAAACAGTACAGCATGCTATTTATCACCATGGCACACATACAACACTAACTGTAAGACTGCCCAATCCAATAAAAATGTTTATTCAGGTTTCTACTGCTGTAGTTTGACTCAAGAATGATGCCAACTGCACTTGGGTTGCCTCTGCAGAAAGGACCTTTACAAGGCATGAAGCAATGAATGGTTCCTCATAAAAATAGGTTTCATCGTATGAGTATCACAGATGAAAAAGTGGGGGCCATATCCACCCATTTACCATCTCATTCACAGAACCTCTGGGAGAACTGGATGCCGACTCTGGAAATCAGCCCTGACAAGTCAACAGAAATTCACTCCCACACAATTAACTTCTCATGAATTAAATACAAATGAATGGGACATGAATACCTTTGAGAAATCAGTTGTCTATCATTTAAGTGATTAAACAGAGACTTCCCCACTCAACTAGGTTTACAAATTTTTTGTTCACCACACAACCAAAATTAAGATTCTCTGTAACTTGATTCACTCCATCCACCCAGACCCCCTCTAGGATAGAAATGATCTGATTTCTAGTGTTCTTATAAACCTCCAACAATATCAGTTTCCTAACCTTCTTAAGAAATGTATTTCAGGACTCAATAATCATTACAGCTAGGAATTTTTTCCTATCATTTAACCAAAATAATTAAAATGTAATTGAAGCCCATTCACATCTTCTTTCCTTATGACTTGGCATGGAGTACAGTTTATTCCCCTGTTCTTCATAGGTACTTTCTACAGGCATGAAAACTAACAGCATGTCTTCTCTTTTCTAGCTTAAACAGCCTTAATTCCTTCAGTCTTTCCTGGTAAGCCACATTTTACAGGCCTCAGATCATTCCTCTTAATCTTGTCTGCCCCCTCTCCAAACAAATTCTATCTTTCAGCATGACTTGCTGAAAGCAGGAGCCCTGAAGAGAAGCTTCCAAGTGGCTGGCAGAGAGTTCCCACTGATAAATGGTGTGATGGACATTATTTTTCAAGCTCTGATCAACCATGCTACATCACCACTCTGCTGTCTAGAAACTGAGCTCCTGCCTCTAAACTGATAATAATGGAGCTGTCACACATTAATGAATAATATATAGTTTTAATTTTGTTTTTTCCTTCCTGTGTGATTAAGCATCATTATGGGGTTTTATTGATTTATTTCCTTGGCTTCATTGTCAAATGTGAAGTTAGGTATCACTGTCTAGGCATATTTATGTTTAAATTTTGCTAGCACTAATCAACATGATGAAGATGACAGAGAATGCAGAGTTATGTTAAGTCCCTCACACGAGAGGCAGCAGTTTCTGCAGAGTGGAGAGCCATTTTTGCATACAATTATAGAAATGACACAATGCATAATTTTGAGATTTTGCATGATACTGGTTATTACAGCTTCACTCAAACAAGTGTTATCTTCAGCTTTCAAAATCATGACTGCTTTGGTGTCAGATTATGGTGGCAGATTTGTACTGGCCATCCTGAATGCTATGAGAATGAGGGGATCCACTACAGGAAGCATAGAAAAAATAGCTTACTGTTGACAGAATAAAAACTCAGTTAGGATAAAGACTACATCCCACTAAGGAAATTCAAAGAAAATAAGCCATTTGCACCAAATATGATAGCTTTGCTTGGTATTTTCTAAAGAGAAGCAGTGGTGTATTTATAAAATTTGTGATGTATAACCAAGAAGACCTCAACCCAAGCCATGGCTGAAGTCAAAAAGACAAATCAGAGCAACCTAAGTCAGGGAAGTTGCATAAAGCTACATAAACAGCAATCACAAATTAGGACTGTATTGGTCCTAACAGGTCCTGGTAACACTGTTTGATGCTTTCTAAGGGGCAGGCAGTTGAGGGTCTACCCAGCTGGTGAGCAAGTAAACATTGCAAGTGTTCAGAAGTGTTTTGCACAGTTTGCCTAATAGATTGTCACATCTATATTGGCTTCCACAGACTTACTAATGGAGAAAAGTATTCTCCACTTGAGCTGGGGCAGCCAAGTGTGACCATAATTGACATCACTCTCCAACCTAAAATTGCTTTTTAACTGTGTAGTTAATTACACAATGACAAGCTGTGAGTCTCTGGCCTTGGAAATCTTTTGGTCCAAGAGCCTTCCCCAAAGCATTCATGCTTTTCTCATGCTTTTATTTAGCATTACAAGTAAGATCCACTTTACAAACCTGTTTTTGAGTTAATCCTGAACTTCCCTTTCTCATTCCCTGATCTGATGAGATAGGCAATTTCAGCATTTGTACCAATGTCTTGGCTTGTAGCAAAAACAGAAAGGACCTCGGTGCCAGGTGAGGTGTCTTCAGGTACTGTAACAAGATAATCTCTCCTTTCAAACACAGGGGGGTTGTCATTGATGTCTAGCACCGTAATGGTAACAGTGGCAAATGACGACAAGGTCAGCACAATGCTTTGATCTGAGGCCTTTACAGTGATGTTATAGGAAGACTGAAGCTCTCTATCAAGTGGATGCTCCAAAATAATGATTCCTGATGACTGGTCAACTGAGAAGTAACCATCTGCAGAGTCTGACAGGGAGTAGGTGACTTTTCTGTTCACACCTGAAAGAGAAGCAAATGGAGAAATGATAATGTGAAATAAAGAAAACAAAAATGCCTTCCCATCTAACGGAAACCCTGAGCAAAATCTGCTACCACACTGAGCATTTCCAGTGAGGGTAGAGGTAGGAGTACCTGTGGATACAATATTTTTGAAAGCTTGGGAGATCAGGACATGCTGAATGAAGGAACAGAAATGTACATAAGGGGAAAATAAACCCATAGAAATACATCAGGTAGCACAGAATGTACTTGCTACCAGTGCTGCCTTGATTTTACTGTTGAACAGAAAAACATTATCATAAGATGATACCTGTTAAACAAAAGTTGCATCAAAAAACTCCTGCCAGAATATTAACATTTTAAAAAGGAAAGTCCTTCACACCTCCAACTTGAGACCAAAAATTGAGTTGTACGAAAGATATCCTGTGTTTTTAAAATCCTGCCTGTATTTCCCAATACAAAGCACCTATCCACCGGGCTGCTGAATATGCAGATCTATGCTAAGGTTGTTGTCAGTAATAAGGCCTGAGGGGATGGTACTGACTTGGTTTCTACACTACAGTGGGATAGCCATTTCAAATCTAATTAAAAGTGAACACAGATATAAGCTAATTCAACTCCCTTGATGCTAGTTGATTTTGTGATTTTGTCCTGGGTGCTTCAGTAAGATATTATAACTAAAACACAAAGATCCACTAATATGGTGAGTGTCTGTTTTTAACATCTCTCACTTGAGCATTTGCTGCTGTTTTTGTTGGAGAACAGACTTTACAAGTTTGACATTAATCAGATGAACAAGAGCTACCAATCCCTTCTAGGCATATTTTGTTAATTTAAAATTTGTGACAGTGTTATTCTGCTTTCCAGCAGCAAAGCACTGTAGAAATGTCTGATCAAAAGCAGCACAAATCACAGTTGTTTTCTGCTTGATGTAGCAGGAGTTGAGCATCCACACAAGGGGGAGCTGGGAGACTCTTTGTTCAATCACCCGCACATAAAAGCTAGAGCAACTACAAAGTCCCAGACCCTACTTGAAGGGAATTAGGAATTACTATTTGGCTCTTCAGAGAATAAAGTTTTCATGCAGTGCTTGAGATACCAGAATATGTTTAAAATGTTCAAATGGCTTTAAAATACTGAACAAATTAAATGGCGATATTGCAATGAACCAGCCTGTTAGGTATTTTGTGTCGTTTTGTTTTGGTTTTTTAAACACAGCAGAGCCTCTCTGTTCACCACAGCATCACAAATGTGAAAAATAAGAAGTCCCACTTTCAGAAAAACAGCAAAGCAGTCAAGGAGGTGACTCTTGTCCTACAGATGAGGAACTGAGCTCAGCCCATGAACTTGTTGGAGATTCCTTCATACTGAAACACATAGGCTTTGAATACCCTACAGCTGCTGGAGAGCACATTCACCCCTTCCCTTAGTCTCTTGATACAAACATCCAAATACTCTGTCAGCTGACAGTCAACCAAACTGACAAACATTAAAAAGGAGTAAAGTCCTCTAGAAAGTGGAAGTTTTTCAGGGTCTGAATGGTTGGAGGTGTCTATGTTTCCAGCTGGGGAGGATCTCCTTCAGCTAGAAATTCTCCATGAACTTCCACTTAAAAAAGACAGATCTGACCATAACAATTAATGAGTTAGTAATTACTGATGATCCTCGGGTATGCTGGAAAATGGGATCTCCCCCCCGCCCCCCCCGCCCCGAGCCAGAGCATGCAGTTGAACACCCAACCTACACATGAGTTTTAACTGTAAAACTATTTAGTATTCTGCACTAGCCACTCTTGGTGCCTGCCAGTTTCTACACAGTATTAAACACTTCTCTGAGGCAGAGGCCTTAACACACCCCTTCTACATGTCTGTGACTGCCTTAGAGAGTCAGGCCTAAGGCCCTCTCTAAGGAGAGCCTTAGACTGGTGTGCACTTTTCTCTGGCACAAACTCCCTATTTGATACTCACTACAGCACACCTGGGCACAAGACAGAAGACTCAGATAACCACAGTTTTATGATGTTCCAGATGCTCACTCTAATATATGCAATTTTAAGGCAGAAACGGAGAAAGCAAAATCTTGAAGGTAAGTACTTTTATTTTTCCTTCCTGGAAAATGAGAAAGGAATACACACATTCCAGAGATGTAGGTTATCTTGCACCAGTCTGGTATGATGAAGAGAACAGTCCTATTTTTCCCATGGGATGTGAAAGAAAAGCTCTTACAGGTGATAGTGCCATTTTATGCAAGGAGAGACAGAAGATTAGGTCAGAAGACCTGAGCTGGGATACAGATACCAACCCTTGGTGGCTTTTGGCCAAAATGCCAAAAGGAGAAAAAAAGGAGGAATACAGAGGCAGATCTTAGCTGTGTGCTGACTCCCTTGCAGAGTGTTTTGAGGGGTGGAATTAAATACTTGCTTCTTAGGGGTAAAATTAATTCAGTGAAGAACTGTGGCAGAAACAGCACTTGAAAGAAAGTGTTGTGTTACATCAATAGCTGTTTCCGCTTTCTGACCCAAGGCTGGAAGAGAAATGCGCATGAGGCAAAGGTGAAGTAGGAAGCTATTTCTAACGAAATTCAAAATGCTTTAGAGTGCAGAGGCTACCCTCTCCTGAGAGAGAGGTGTCCACCAGTGTGTGTCAGTGGCATCCCTGCCACAGAGGTGAGGGTAGATTCTGCTGTGACTATAAAGGAGATGCTTTCTATGGAAAGGAAACAACTGCTTCAACACCATGGTTCCTGCACTGGTAAAGAGAGCAATCCTCCCACACTGCCTGCCTGCAGCTGTTGGGGGATTAATGTTTGCAAACTGTGTTGTGTCAACTCACTTACTCACTTAAACTTCTCAGATTTCTAAGGTGCCAATCATGAACATGAGCTATTTGAACATGGAAAGCCTTTGCAGGAATCACTATTACAATAAGAGAATTGCAGTACTTTTTTTTTGAATAAAAGAATAAGGTAACACATTTTCTATTTAGACTTGTATTAGCATATGATAGAATATTGCCCTTTGCCAAATCTCTGGTGTGAAGAGCTTGTAAAACCTATACCCGCCTAGTACTGCAAATGCCATTCTTCAAACAGGCTTTTATTCTTGGTTTCTTCTGTTCTAAAACAAAGGGGCACACACTGAATGTCACACCATGACAATTCCTATGTCATTACTACTTTAAATAGCATCAGACATATAAAATAACTTCTCTTCATAATTCAGAACTATCAATATCCTCCTTGTATAAAGCACAGAATCACAGAAACATTCAGATTGGAAAGGACCTTTGAGGTCATCGATAAGCCCACCACTGTCATGTCCACCACTAAACCATGTCCCTGAGTGTCACATCTACACATCTTTTAAATACTTTCCAAGCCTGTAACTCAACCATTTCCTTGGGCAGCTTGTTCTAGTGCTTGACAATGCTTTCAGAGAAGGAATTTTTTCCTACTCTCCAATATAAACCTCCCGTGGCTTAACTTGCTGCCATTTCCTATTGTCCTACTGCTTGTTACTTAGGAAAAGAGTCTGACCTTCAACCCCCTACAACCTTCTTTTAATTTGCTTTACAGAGAGAGAAGGTCCCCCCTGAGCCTCCCGCTCTCCAGACTAAATACCCCCAGCTCCCTCAGCTGGTCCTTATAGGACTTGTGCTCCAGACCCTTCCCCAGCTCCGTTGCCCTTCTCTGGACACACTCCAGCTCCTCAATGTCCTTCTTGCAGTGAGGGACCCAGAACTGAACACAGGATTCGCAGTGCAACTCAACTGAAAATGGTGGAGTTATAACACATTTTGATCCAGACTGACACCAATTAAAAGGCTGAGCATTAACAATACAGGCACAACCCCCATATTACAGTAAGTTTCTGCAGTGGGCAATACCTTTATGCATCACACATAAAGTAAAAGGTACGCATATTAAAGGCCACATATAGTGCTTCTCCCTTCTGTTTTCATCCGTCACCCTGAACTCATCATTTAATGTGTTTCCCCAAGTACAGCTAGATGACTCATGTTTATGTCTGAAAAATTATGATTAACTTTGTCATATGCTCATTCTCATCTTGAAAACCTATGAAAAGAAATGGCAAGTATTAAAAATAAACAAGCAAGACATAGACCAGAAAGCAAGCTGTAAAAAATTTATTTTTACAGTTTAGCAGTGGTTTGCAAACACACAAAGCAAGCTATCTGATTATTGTTCTTCCTGTTGCCTCTTTTATGGTGTGATGATTAACACTGGTGTGTACCTATGACCTTTCCTGTCTACCCAAATGTTAACCACAAGGCCAGTTATTAGGAGATAAAAGTCCACAACTTTGTTAACAGCAAACAAGACAAAAGATGAATTCTAAACCAGATTTTATAGTAGTCTACTCCATCATTTTGAGATGAAAGAGAAATCTTGCCTGAAGTACCTTGCTGAACTGTAGAAGAATATAAAGCCCCATAGGGAAAGTATTTCAAGTGATTTTTACAACTAGCAGAAAACCTGGCTGAGTTCAATCCATAACACTGCTACCAAAATAGGCTTTCACTGTTTTTCCCTTTTCTGAGGGAAAAAAAAAGCCTTAACCCCAAAGGCCTTTATTTGCACCACTGCTCCAATGGAGTCAGTGTACCTTAGGATAAGGGCAGGGCAGAGCTGAAAATAATCTATCCCACACTGAAGGGAAATTCTGGACAGAAATGGGATGCATAAACTGTTAGCAGTACGATTCCATCCGTGGGTGTCTAAAACCCTGCTTTCCATTTCAGCTGGGGCAGGTTTTGTCTTTCTTGGTGGGAAGTGGCGATCTGGATGGTTGGCTTACCCTCTGTCTCTTTCCTATCAGACATTTACGTATCCCTGGGTACTGGCTCACATCTCTTGACATGCTACTTGTTTTCTTCAGTGCTCCTGAGTCAATTTTTCTGAAGTCGGAATTTTAAAAATACCTGATTTAGGGTTACACATTGTAACTGGCAACATATGGAAACATAACTGGAAGCAGTGGAATGCACATGTAGAGAGAGAAAAAAACCATATATCTATATCTATATCTATATCTATCTATCTATCTATATAAGCATGAATAGAACCATCAAGGTAGAAAAAGACCTCTAAGATCATTGAGTCCAGCTGTTAAGCCAGCCCCAAACCACGTCCTCAAGCAGCACATCCATGCACACTTTGAACACTTCCAGGGGTAATAATTTCACTCTGGATA
Organism: Pomatostomus ruficeps; assembly: GCA_013400735.1. Lineage (NCBI taxonomy): Eukaryota > Metazoa > Chordata > Aves > Passeriformes > Timaliidae > Pomatostomus > Pomatostomus ruficeps. Next base: position 116,556 of record VYZT01001437.1, read on the forward strand.
GCCTATTCCAATGCCTGTGAAGAAATTTTTCCTAATATCCTATCTAAACACTTCCTGGCACAACTTGAGGCCATTTCCTCTCATCCTTTCACTTGTTGCCTGGGAGATGAGACCAACTCCTACCTTGCTACAAGCTCCTTCTAGGTAGTTGTTAAGAGCAAGAAGGTCCCCTCTGTCTCCTTTTCTCCAAGCTAAACAACCCCAGCTCCCTCAGCCACTTCTCATCAGACTTGTGCTCAAATGGCTTGCATATTTTATATATATATACTATTCATAAACATATATGTTTCAGTGATCCAGTTTAAATACAGGGTTTATTCAGTCAACATAATCCAAGAGATACAATTCTCCTTCATCTAGTTCTTAGCCTCTATGTTGTCAACAATGTCTTGAAAATCTCAAAAATTAAAGAAACTACTAAAAATGAGAGAGTGCAAAGAGAGCCGGAATCTTGAGATGTCATCTAATTTATCCCTGAACAAAGACAAGATGGATGCAATTTATCCTCATGCACAGGCCTATCCTTTGATCAGGAACTTGCATAACCTCCTTGGATAACACACCCGGGTGCCTCACTTTTCTCATAACTAAAAGTCTTGTTCTGCCTTTTTGCTGAGATTGAATAAAATTAATAAAAGACAAGGGAAAAAAAAAAAGAACAAGGGTCAACTTCCTTCCTCAGAGCTGCTTATCTGATAGCGGAAAACTTTTACACTTTATCATTTCAACTCTTTTTTTCCCAGCAGATCCTCTCAACTGTTTCGATATTTCCTGACTTTTCTTCTTCCTGACTTGTGATCTTTTTTGTCAATCTCCTGCATCTTCCTGGAAGATGTAGCCCACATCTTCTTGGAAGTTCTGTACCCAAAACAACACAGCCTTTCAGGGTAGGATTTGCCAACACGAAATAAACAGGAAGAACTACTTCTATTTTCCAGCATTACACTGGTTTACCCATCTCATTAAAATATTTGCCTTTTCACACCAGTATGAAAGTGTAAATGTACCTTCAGCCTGTGGGTCACAGTGAGAAAGCTGCACCTCTGCAGTTCTGCTGCCCACTCAGTCACTACCCAGACACTACCAGTGCACTTGGTTTTCTTGCCTAAACACGGCATGTCACATTTATCTTGATGACTTGCACTGGGTTTTTCCATACTACTTTTCCAACTGTTAAATACCGCAACTGTGGCTTCGGCACTACCCAGAGTAACTTGCAGCACCACTCTGCTTCCTGACATTTAGCAATGCAGTCCTTACGCCTACTTATCCATTCAGGAATGAAAATAGGAGCAATGCTGCACCCAGTACATTTCTTAACTTACCACTCCAGTGTAATGGTTATTAGAAACTTCTGCGAAAACAGTTTGGTGTAGGCCATGTTTCCCTGGACTGCGCATAAAAATATCGCATGATACAATGTCAAAAAATTCACTAAACCTAAGACGTAACACCCACAATACTGATTTCTATATGGCCTCCTCCCATATTGCAGAAGGAAATGAGATTGGTTTTATGACTCCTGCTTACTGAACAGAGACTAGCTTTTAGTCATCTTGATACACACATGGTCATTATTTTTAATGCAAGGTGGGTGACTGAATTCCCCTGACTACTTACCTGCAGCTTTAAAAATCTGGCCCTCTGAGAGATTCAACAGGGGATAGACCAACTACTTACAGCCTTAGGTCACATGAGTGCCTAGGTGTGGAAAGCAAAAACAACAATATGAAGGAAGGCTTGATTAGGCAGAAACCAAGGTTTTCTATCAGAATCCCTGAATACCTTGTTAATTTACTTCCAAAGAGCCTGACTATTCTTTTTTTTTATTTGGCAATTTTTTAGGGGTCCAGTGTGCTTTAACTCTGCATTCCTATTAGTGCTTTTGCCTTTATTAAGAAGATTTTCTCCTGAACAACTCACTGGGTGAATCTGGACCTGCAAATGTCCTTAGGACTGGCCAGACAACTGGGGAATGTGTGGCGCTGCCCTTCCACTCTCCTTATGGAAGACCAGACAGAAGTCTAATGGTAAGGACACCTTTCCAGGAAGGAGCACAAGGGTACACCATCATGGGCTGTTGTTATTCATTGAATAAGCTCTGAGGAACAGAGCCCAGAAGCAAATCACCCACCAGGCTATAGAGCAATGGAGCAATGCTCACTCATGCCTTTTGTTTTGTAGTTTTTGTTTGTGGATTTTTTGTTTGTTTTGTTTTGTTTTTTGGTTGATTGGTTGGTTGGTTTTTTTCTTGCATGTCTGATTCCTGAATTCTTTCTGAAAACAGCTTCAGTGACAGTGGAAAGGCCTCCCTACTTCAACTATACCTCCTACTTACGCAGTGCTGTTTTAGATTGCTTAGAGTAAAAGGAATTAATAATTCATGTCTCTTTCATATCCTGCATTAGAGCCCTAACCCCAGTACTATTCTAAAAGTCTGTGCAGCAACGATGTGGGTGATGATATAGGAAGCACCATGTATATTTTAAAGAGAATGAGTCGTCCTCTCTAAAGTATCTTGTAATATTTATTTTACAAAAACTCAGACAGTACCCAGAAATGCCATCTAGCTGGCCTCACTGCCAAAGTTAACTACTTATTAGCTGTTGAGTTGCAGTAAGTCTTCTGTCCTATTATCTCTGTTATTCTTCTTATTCATGTTTCGATCCCTGCTTCCATCTTTTTCAAATCCTGAATGCCCCAGAAGTTTCTGGATCCATTTTAAGGGACACACCCAACATTAATAAACACACAAAGCAGAGGTGTGCTGTGTACTGGTTTTTGCCAGAAAATGCCAAAATCAGTATCTACTTCAGCACTTCTATTATTTTGTTACTCACCATTACACATCATTCAGAGAGCTGCTCTCCAATCAAGCTGTGACTATCTTGCAATTCTCCCTGACACTTCTGCAATCTCACCCAGCAACACTTCACATTTCCCCAAGCCCAGCTGTGAGGCAGCTGTGTCTAAAACAGGCTCAGTTGCCCCAATTCCTTGAAAAGTAAAGCCCACCACTGAAAAGCCTGAAGTTTGTACTCTAGTTCTAGGCATGTATTCTTGAAAATGGTGACCCAGTGAACAGCCCGAGTGATTTTTTTTCCATGCTGGGCTCACCAGCATCTTGATGTCACTTTGTAAAAACCAGTGGTAAACCTCAGAGAACTATCTATATTCCTTGGTTGCTATTTCTGATAGATATTTTTATTGCTTTAGTTGTTTCTTCTTTTCTTCTCATTGACACAAAGAGAGGACAGGAAAAAAAAAATGTGGTTGATTCCCCATCCTCTTGGAGGCAGGTACACTCCAAACTGGACTGACTGAAACCCAAAGGAGAAGCCATATTACCATTTTCCCCTAGAAATCACATTTCTTATTTCCTGTGCACCTGCCCTGTCAGCACATGTGGTAAGGGTTTAGATTTGGGCTTTCTTTGACAAAGCAAGTATTTATTGAAACATCAAAATCAGTGAGGTCAAACCTTGCAGGAAAAATATAATTTTTTGCCACAGATTTCTTTGAAATCCAACATGACATTTTCTATCAGAAGCTGAAAGAAAATGGCACTCCTCTCCCCAGTTTGCCAGTTTCCCTATCTATTCTTGGTTGAGAAGTTTGGGTTTAGGAAGCAGATGTCTCCTGCTTAGAAGGTCAAACAACTTCCCCCAGAAGGGCTGAGTCTCTTCTGTTGCAGCTTTTCCACTTTGTGTGAAAAAGTGAATAATTAGCTCCCCACATCAAGAATCCGACTGATTAGAGACTTGATTGATTTAAACTCTCCAGATTAAACACAAATGCACTAATCAGATGACAACAGAATCCTTCTCATAAATCCTGGTCCAAACAATATTTAACTCTATACAACGGCTTAAAGAACACAATCAAATTCAACCACAATTAACCCACATAACCTGGCTATATAAATATATCTGTGAGAGGCTCTCAAGTCTTATTCTGGCTTCCTGAATTAGGCTTTCAACACCCATTTTTTCTCTCACACTCACCTAAGTACCAAAGCTTCAAATACAGAGAACAGAAATCCAGGCTCAACAGTCAATTCTTTCAACCCCCAAACTAGCTGGATGTTTTTTTCAGAATTGGTGAATAAACCTTAGACCATTGTGCTTGTGAGGCTACAAGCCCTGCAGAAGCTGGGACACATTTGAAACTCTGGGCAACCTATGCACAGAAGTGAGAAAACGCTTTGAATGAAGTAGCACACTGCTTCTTGTTTCCCTAGGCTGCATTACTCAGTGCTATTAAATCTGCTGTAAGATATGAGAGAGTATTTCCCCAAACTACTCTTTTTTAAATGTACAACAGATCATGGTGAAGGTGTTACACTTTTGTCTGTACCCACAATGCAGTCTGGTTATTCCCAGAGGATCTCCAGGGTGCTCATGCTGTACAGCACTCAGTCCTTGGAGGACAGAGCTCTCTGTCCTTGGAAGTAGTCAAAAGCCATCTGGAATGAATCCTAGATAACCTGCTGTAGGTGGCCCTGCTTAAGCAGGCTGGTTGGACAAGATGCCTGCTGTTCAAGGAAGAAGCAGATCAGCCTCATCAGTGACTCTGAGAAGCTTCTAGATTTGCCTTCCCAACCCAAACTATGGATACCAGTTGGCTCTCAGCAGCATGCATGTTACCCCAGCTCCTGTGTGATGCACTGGCATGGGCCCTGGGCTGGGGAAGGGCTGTGGGGATGAGTGGCAGCTGAGCACAGAGCAGGGCAGTCTGCACACTGCATGAACTCTGCAATCAAATAAAGGCCACTCCTGCCAAATTTTTACCTACATGCCTGTGTTTTCCTGCACATTGGCTGCATGCAATACAAGGTGCTGGCTCCAAGATGGCCCAGTCCATCTGTACTGGCTGGTTTTGCAGGGAATTTGGAGGATCTGCTTGATGATTACCAGCCATGGCTTTAAACATAGGCTAATGGAGAGGCCAGAAGGCAGCAGTGGCAGGAAAGACAGAGATGCCTGACAAGGCTATTCCCATTTTGAGCAGAATTAGAACCTCATACTCATCATAAACCCAGGGAAAAAATCAATCAGTCAGTGAAACCACTAAACTGAGTACAGATCTGGATGGTTGATGCCCCAGTGGTGATGAAGAAGACTGCAGAAAGATGGATAATGCACTGTTCATTTTTAGTACAGTAAGTGCTCCTGCCTTTGGTAGACTACACCATAAATCATCCTGGAAACAGGCCTGAGCACAGAGGTCATTCACAAGACACAGCATCTGCAAGTGAGGCAGGATTTAACCATGGCTTAAAGCACTGCTGAGCTGGTATGATGCTGTCAATTCATGCCCATGCTGTGGGAGCGAGGCCACCACACTCTGTGCAGGCAGAAAAGGCGAGCAGCACTGGAAATGAGGATGTGCCTGCACCTCAGGTTTAGGCTCCATGTTTATTTTGAAGTTTATCAATTTTTTAACATCATACTTGCCATAAAGTCCCGTGTAGGTTTCCTTGGAGTTGCTGCCCTAGCGTGACCCTAATTCCTTTGAAACAGGCTGGTTTTGTAATTGTCTGATGGGTTTGCTCAGGTAATTACACCTCAGCATTCATTCCAGCTCTTCTTGTGTCTTAATTTGAACAAAATGGAGTAATTTGGCACTTTGCTTTAGACAGTGGGAGGTTAAAAATTCACTGCTTTCTGTGAATCTCTTGAAAAAATATAAAACCAGCATTTCACTTTCATTTCTTCATTTGAACATTTCCAAACCTGCTGGGGGTGAGTAAGTAGCAAATACCATATTGTGAAAATATTAAAAATTTCCAATCACAGCAGTATGGGAGAAAGAATTGTTTCAATTAAACCTACTAAAATATCCTAACAAAAGAGACATATATAGACTCTGTCCTTCAGGAGACCATTTAATTTAAGATCCCCAGCTGTATGTAGAGGTTATGGAAAATGAACTTGTGTGCTACTAAACAGTTAAAGCTGTTTTCTTCTGTTGAATACTGGGAAGAAGAATCACAATTCTCCCTCAGTGTGTCCAGCTGGTACAGCTAGTTTCTAAGTATATATCCAAATTATAAATATATTAAACAGCAATTATGGTCCAGTCCTGTAATTCCACAGGATATTATGAGGTCAGGAACTTCAGCAGATACCAAAGGCACAAGGCAGATATAACACTATTTTTCTCTTAACTGGAAATTATCTTAACTATCCAACAGGGTCTGACCACAGTATTTTCAGGATTCTGTTAAACTGTGTTTAGCTGCAGACCACAAATGGACTTCTCTCAAATCTTCCCTCAATGGCTCCAATACTCCTGCTCCTGTCCTTACAGTACACAGCCCTTCAAGCCCAAAGCAGAGCAAGTAAATTCTGAGTCTGATCGCAAGATGTTTCCTGAATGTTAAAAATTTATTTGTACAATGATTACAGCCTCCACTGATGTTTTCAGGATAACACTTTAAAAAGTCTTAGAGGAATATCACAGCCCATCAGGAATATCAAGAATACATTTTTCTCTCATGGGAACTTTACACTACCTGAACTCATTCATTATCTAGCAATAAGGAATCAGTGACTTTTGCAGGGACTAAAAGAGCAGTAATTAGAACAAAATCCAGTTTTAGGGGGGTTTTTTTAGTCACTTTCTTATGGTACAATATATGGTTTGATTTTCAGGTCTAAGCATTAAGGAAGTACGTAGCCCCTTCTCATACATCACATAAATCCCTCCCTTTAACTTCTCTAGTTTCAAAAGGAAGGCACAGCAACTAGCTCATGGTTTGTGGGTTTTTTCATTGCTGACTATCTTATTATGTAAAGTTGGTGCTAGCAAGAACTTCTATTGACAACTTTTTATTCTAATTCTCTGTCCTCTCCTTGAATGTCATATCACCTACAAGAAAAATGGTAATTAACACAACAGTGGAAAATAACAACACTGTCTCTTCAGACAGTTCAGTAGTTTACCACCAGTAATTGGCTTCTCACTGCAGGACAGTATCATAATTTTAATTGTGAGTTTTCAACCATGGCATATAATGCAGCTCTTCGTAGATACATTAATGAATGTTTGCTGCTCCTTTATGAATTCCTATATATTTAAACTACCAGCCTCATGAATAACTGAGACTTCCAGCACACACTGTACTTGAACAAAAATTTTTTTTCATTGACTGAAAGATCTGCTTTTTATGTGAAACTATTCAGGCCATAGTTTTTACAAAACATCTCCAAAACACAGAGAGAAAAAAAAAAACAAACTTAGAGATTTATTTATTCCAACTCAAGTGAATGACCTAAAAAACTTTCTGATATTCAGTAGGTTTTACCACTGTATTATGCAAAAAGATCCCCCTTAAAATGTTTATAATTGGGCCCAGATTTCAAGGCTGAGGTCCTTATATGATAAACTCTCACACTTTCAAGGAATGTGCAGTTAAATAACCAGAACATTTATAAAGTACATGCACAGTGTACAATAGTTTTATGGTAAAGTAACCAGCTGGAACAAATGGGAACTATTGCAGTATAAAACTCTAGAAAAGGTGTGATTTATCACGTATAGGTCCCTATGGCATGTAACTATATTATTTATAACTATATAGAGGCATGGATATTCAAAATCATCGCTCAAGAAAAGAGGGGAGACCACTGAAGGAAGACAGTTGCAATTAAACCCCAAAATGATCATTTCCCCCTAAACATAGCTGTTGCTGATCAAGAGAAGAAAAGACTGCTTGCTTCTGTGGCTGTTGCAATGCTTGTCTATTTGTAACACCATTATGTCAAGCTCAGACACAAACATTTTGATGTAAAGAAACAGAAGAGGAAGAAATGGGAAGGATAAAGCAACAGAAGGAGGAGAAAATGAAGAAATTTAGCAACAGAAAAATGAATCTGCATTGTAATTTCATGAACCCATGGAGTTTTCAATAATTATTTTTTGCAATGTTATCCACTTACCGACATCAGGATCAGTTGCTTGGACTCTTGTTAACAAAGCTTTAGTGGCTGTGTTCTCATAGACACAAGCAGTGTAGTGGTCAGATGAAAACACTGGTGGATTATCATTAACATCTTCTAAAATAAGATGGATTTCTGACTGGCAAAACCTGCCACCACCATCAGTGGCTCGGGCAACCAAGTTGTATGCAGGGATTTTCTCTCGGTCAAGAGGGGCCAAAGATTTCAGCTCACCTGAAATGGTTTAAAAGCAGCAGCTGTCATTGTTATTGTAGCAACATAACTAATTCTAGACAGCCTACGTGTCCCAAAACTATGCCTTTTGAAGGAATAGGAAACAGAAAACAAAACCAACATTGCTTATTCCACTGAATGCATTAAAAACTCACAGCAGCGTCACTTCCCCTTCCTCTTTACTCACAAAAGTAAGGTGCCAATATGAGTGCAGGGATGACAAGCCATTCATGGTGGCTTTAACAGCAGCCTACAGCTTTACCCATACGAACACTACCATGTCTTTCCAACTCTGTCTTTCTGTCACTCTCAAGATCTACAGACTCCTAAATACAGAAACACATCCTTTTTAGCAGTATTTGATGCAATAGGACAAAGGGTAATGGTTGTAAATTAAAAGAGGGTAGGTTTAGACTAGATACTAGGAAGACATTTTTTATCATTAGGGTGGTGAAACACTGGCACAGATTGCCCTAGAAACTTTAACTGGATGGGTCTCTGATCAACATGATCTATTTGAAGATGACTCTGCATATGGCAAGGGGGTTGGCCTAGATGACCTTCAAAGTTCTCTTCCAGCCCAAAATATCCTATGGTTCTATGATAAATCTCTGATCTAACATGAAGTCTGCAGGGAAACAAAAGGATAGATATTCACAGTTGTCGTTATAACATCCAAGCTGGCCAACAAAGACATCCCTCTTTCTCCCTCCTGCCACCACCATTGAAACAGTCACCCACACCTGTCAGAAATGGAACAACTGGCTGGTAGCCAAGTGTAACCTAACTCTAATTAAGGAATCAGCACCCAGATGTTGAGGGATTGCTATTCAGAAACATTTGGTTGTCATCTTACCATTTTCTGGATCTAAGAAAAATTTATTGTTCCCAGAACCATAAAGAGAATAGCGAATTTCACCATTGGACCCAATGTCAGCATCTTTAGCACTGATTTTAAGAATTACTTTGTTTGATGGAATGTCTTCAGGAAACAATGCTGTGTATGCAACCTAGAGTCAAAAACAGAAATGTAAGCTATGCTGTAGCAGTATTTTACAGTCTTTGCACAACCTTTTTTTAAAAAACTATTTGTAGTGCATCTTTCTATACAGGAAACAATTTTCCTTTACACAACGCATTCACAGAAATTCCAATCACTGTTAAGCTTTGAGGTGTCACAGAAACAAAGCCAAATTATGACTGAATAGGGCTCATCTTAGGTGTTTAATGCAATACCATTTTGTATCTTCTGTTTATTCCATTGACATCCATGAAATGAAAATTTTGATGAGTGTGCTAACAGAAACAACTGTTTTTATCACCTCATCCAGCAGTTTTGAGGGAAATACAGATTGTGATTCCCCAGAGTGGTAGAGTGGTTCTTGTAATGACAGTAATCTGTCAGTGAGTGATAATGTAACGATGAATTATATGACTATATGCATGCACACACAGACACACACACACACATACACACATATATATTTATTTTCTGTGAGCAGTACCATTAAAGAACTCTGGGTTTTATCATGTCTTCTCTTTCACACAGACCTTTCTATTGCTCTAACATCAGTTCCCTGGATTGCCTTTCCACAGAATACAAGACAGCTAGCACTCTGAAAGCTGTGGTCAGGCCACACTGCATGCATTCCCGACAACAGGACAGCAAGCTACATCCTTCTGTCTTTTCCACTGGATGTCTGGCATCTGGAAAGTTGAGGAAAGCTGGAGTTAAACTAGGCTGATGACATATCCACATGGGTTGCAAAGGGAGAGCACCTTCTTTTCTGCAGAGGAGGAGTAGCTGCCCAATGCCACTGCACAACACACCATTTGTTGTAAAGCCAACTAAGGCCACTGTGTACAAGACTCATTTGCAAGATTTATGATATCCTTCAATCTTGGCTTCACAGGAATGCTTTATCCTGCTTCTATCCCAGATCACTGCACATTCTTCAACTAAGACCATAAAGATGAAAATCAGCATTGCCTATGAATACTTTGAATACTTGCAAGCAGCAAGAGACACCAGTAGGGAAGGCATCGCTCTCAACACAGTGGTCGATCGTCATGGGTGGTGTTAACTCACCTGTTCACAAACTGGATTATTATCATTAACATCAGTGACAGTCACTTCCACAGCAGCTTGGGTTACAAAGAGGCCGTCTGTGGCAGTGACGTTCAGATAATAAATATCTTGCTCTTCCCGATCCAGAGGCCTTTTAACATAAACCTTCCACTCATTCTGAACCAGTCCCAGAGCGAACTTCCCTTTGGAATTCCCTCCTGCAACAAAACAAGCAACACACAATGAGCTATGGTGTCCCTTCAGAGCTCCCACCTGGTTTAAACACACAGACGTATTGCAGAGGACCTGAACTAAGCAGTCATCATTTCTTTCACAGCTTTCGGTGCTTCCAAACTTGCAGACTCAGGAAACCTGTAATGAAATTACACTCCCTGTGTTTATTGTCCCCTGAATGCCCTGTATGAAAGTACACTGATAACTTTCAGTGGAAAAAAAATACATTTAGCAGAGCTGAAGATGATCTCTTGTTCAGTTCCCTGTAAGGGTAATCAAATTCAAACTGTGAACAATCAATAGTCCTCTCGGGCTGGTACAATTGTCTTTCCACTTAGTCTCAGGAGAGGATGTAATACACCATAGCTCTTGTTACCAAGACAATTTCATTAGCTGTTGATTATGCAATCAAGGACTGGAAGTGGGTTCTATCAAGGAATCCTCTAATGAAAGCTTTACCATACAGCTGCGCCATTCCTATGCTTATTAAAATTCTAGTTTTTAAAAAAGTTTACACGACACAGGAAGACACATTAGTATTAAATAGTCCTAACAAGGGGTCATTTGAGGAACCGTTGGAAGATAAGCAGTACAAATAGGGCAAATGTATCCAAGAATGAAAGCTGGTGAAAGGTGTGCAGGAGATAAAGCAGAAGAGTTTTTTACTGTGCCATAACAGTGACATTGAACCTGTCAATGTTGCTCCTCCACATCATTAAATTGCCTGGTGACAAAAAGAGGTTGGGAAAGTTCTGGTCCACTCATCCTCAGGAGGGAAGGAAGGAAGAAACGAAGCGCATGTCACATGCAGAAGCATGCCATAATTAAGATGGGCACAGTCATTAATGTTTCCAAGAGTTATTTACTCTTTTATCTGAAATGGTACAGTCTCCTGCTTGGTCCATGAAGAAAACACCTTCAATCACCTTCCTCTGAGTCTGATCCAAACCTCCTGTCAGACCAGACAGCAACATCTTTTAAACTAATGTTATGACTTAACTCTGCTAGTCAGTTCAGCCCCACACAGCTGCTTGCTCATTTCCTCCCCAGTGGGAATGGGAAGAGAATCTGAAGGGTAAAACTCATGGGTTGAGACAAAGACAGTTTAATGGGTAAAGCAAAAAGAAAAGGAATTCATGGCAGGTGTTCAACCATCTCCAGGAAAGCAGGGCTCTGTCACCCTGACAGATACGTGGAAAAATAAATACCATTAACACTGAACATTTCCCCTTCCTCCTTCTTCCCTCAGCTCTTAATATGCTGAGCATGCTGCCATATGGAGTTGAATATCCCTGTGGTCAGATGGGATCAGCAGTCCCAGCTGTGCCTCCTCCCTACTCCTTGTGCACCTCCATCCTCCTCACTGGTGGGTTGCATGAGGAGCAGAAAAGGCCTTGACCCTGTGTAAGTGCTGCTCAGCAGTGACTAAAATATCCCTGTGATATCACAGATCCAAGTCATAGCTCCACAGCAGATTCTACTTAGAAAATTCATTCTACCCCAACCAAAGCAAGTAAAGCCAACTACTCAGTCTTCTGTGCCCAGCTTGGTCTGCAAAAACATATCTGCACATTTAATAATTTAGGATAAAGCACTATAGTCACAGCAAACTCATGTGCTGCAGAAACTGAGTGAGGACATATTAAAAAGTACCATGCTGCTCCACTTTAATTGCAGTCAACCCACTACTAGACCTTTTCCCATCATATTAAGCTTTCTCCTATGGTCTCCATGCAGGAATTCAGCCTGAGAACTGCTTTCCATGTTGCTCATGTTTAAAAATGGTATAAAGCTATTAAGGGAATGCTTATTCTTTCTTGTAACATGCTCAAGAATGTCAAACATGCTAGTGTACATTTGCTTACAAATTAATCAAGGTTCTGACATGTGTCATGGGATCTTTACCAGCTGAATGGAAGAACCAGGTTCTTAAACGTTCCCCTCTAGTACTTGCACTGACTGATTGCGTAAGTAAGTATTAAAAAAAAATAATAATCCAAGGCTGAATTTATTTGTGTTGACTCTGTTGTCAGTCAATTAGAGTCTCCGATGTTGCTTCTGTTGTCACAATTCTGTCAGTTCTCAGGGACCTTTTTGGCAAAATAACAAGGTGGGGAAGGTCTGAACTTGAAGTCGATCTTTAA
>VYZT01001439.1:1506-18485 GCA_013400735.1 Pomatostomus ruficeps
GCTTTTAGAAGATTAAAAGTGTTAGAAATTATAAAGATTACGTAAAGTTATAAATTATATTAACTGCATAAATCACTAATAAGAGAATCCTGTGAAATCTGCTTGCTCTAATGAGATAGTCTCACTGAAATCAGGGAAATGTGCAGCAGAGAAATGACACCTGTGAACAGTCCTTTATCAGCCTTGCAATAAATTTGTAGCCATTGGATTTCACAGGATCTCTGTGTCCTGGGTTGATGAGTTATATAGTAGATTTCCTAGGTTTTTAAGGTTGCACTATGAATTCCAACGTTTTTAGACTGCAAAGGGTTATTGTTTGATGTTTCTTAGGGGAATGTAAAGTCTATACCTTCAGTAGCACAGTCTAAAGTTAGCACAGCATGGAGACAATAAAAGTTTTTAATGATACCTGAGCTAAGTCAGGTTCCCCTGTCACTTCAGATGACAATAATGCAGAAAGTATAATATCTGCTGGAACTGATTTGCATCCTTGTTTCTTGTCTCAGGGGAGATCAGAGATACTTGTCAAAGACAGGCCAAATCTGAAGGTCTTGCACAGTCTAAAGGTGCTGTTTGACTTTAATATTTGCAGAGGTGGGATCTGCAGACAGAAAAGATCTATTTTGAACTTGTTCATTGTTGATGTTACTCAGATAGAAGGACAGGAAAAGAATTAAAGGTTTCAGTGAACCACCTTTTAGTTTCTGCACAATTCCCTTGCTAAACCTCCTCCAGCGTTTGCCTCTGCTTCAATGGCATTGGTTTATCTTCAAAGGACCCTGATAATAGGGACTTCTATTACACATAGAAGACATTTAGATTATATTTAAAATATATTGACTTTGAAAAGTAGTTATTTTAAACATATAAAGCAACCTTATTCTGCCATCACTGTAACTATCCTTCCTAGAAGATAGGAGTTTCCATTCCAGTGGCTACATTCTCATTGATTTTAGAACTTTGAAATAAGACTTCTAATCCTTATCCTGTTTGCTTTGATACTAAAGTCTTCCTTTATAAATAATTTAATTCATTTTTATATTTATTTAAAAAAACCTCAAGGCAATACTGGAAAAAAAAGAGAAGTGGAGCACCTATATGGGTCCAGAGTCCATTCACATTTTACAAACAGGCTTCAGTTATTACAAAATGCAGGTGCAGCATGTTTTCTTATTATCCGCATTCTATATATTCAAGTTACAGGTAATGGATTATTCTGCGGGGTAAAATGCACTTAATGCTCAGATGAATCAAAATTATTAAGTTTGTTATAAATCAGAAACATTGACTGTGAGCAGTGACAAATTGAGTCTTCCATTGCACTTTGATTTTGCTGATTAAAAAAAAAAGCAGTGAATAATTGTGAGGTATTTATATAAAAACATAACAGAAAAAAAGAGGTGTTGCTTGACATTGTTCATGCAGCTCAAAAGTAAGATGTTAAGTTGCTTCTTGCCTTGAAAAACTTTGGGGAAAAAAACCACATCTGACTACCTGTGTATTAATATGAAAGTGTTGTGCAAGTGCTCAAAAATGATCATAAATTCTTAAATTATTTCAGGAACTGCAAAGAAGTTCGGACAAATGATAAACAACTGAGGAAGTGATTTATTCTGGAGGCTTTGGTTAAAAGGGAATTTCAGTAAAGTGGGAAGATGGGGGTTTACTAAATACACAGGCTGTATACACAAACACCTCCCCAAATGTGTGACATTGAAGAGGAAGTGACGAGACACTGAAAACTGATAGTTTTTAACCTTTTCCCTTTCCATTCCAGCAATTTTGCTTTCTAAGAGGCATATTTGCACATCTGGTTAGAGGGGAGAGCTTAAGCTGAAAGGACACCTCTCTAACCATGACTGAGGAAGAAAAGCAAGAATACTTTTCAAAAACATACTGAATTGATTAGCCATATTTTTTCAGTGCATTTTATTTGTTTTTACAGACAGAGGGAAAAAAGCTTATTTTACAGGTGAATATTCAGCTACAGGATTTAAAGACTGTAAGTGTAGTAATATGAGGAAATGGCAAAATAGAGTATTTTGGTGAATTTACTTATTTACCATAGTCTTCCTTATCACAACGGCTGTTTTTCAAGATATCAGACATTGTTCCTGTTACATTTGACATTGTATGGAAGCATAAAGAATGCTGTAGTGGTACTGTGACTCCATCATCTTAATTGTTATTGTCTTTAATGTACTGCCCCTAAATAGTGTTTTTTGATGTTTCTCTGCTGAAACATAAAACAATAATTTGTTTCCTTTTTATTTACTCTTTCTGCCAAGAAATAATATTTAGTTCATCTATGGTCAAAATATGAATAGAATTAGCAACTTTGTTTTGCACAAAATCATAGAAAAAGGGGGTGGGTAACAGAGAGCAGCAAAAAAGGGCAGAATGCTATGGAAATGTGATTATTAGGATCTCAAGAGACACCAAGAACCACTGTGAGCAGTGAAGGGATGTTTTACATGCTGAGTATATTCTTATGCTCCACCTCACTTCTTTCCTTTATGATTCCTTGCATGTGGACTTATTGCAATTTACATGCAAGTTTACTGTAAACTGTTTGGGATATGGAACCCGTCTTCCTGTGTGCTACCTCAGCTAAAACACTTAGCAAATAGAAATAAGTTATGCATCTAGAAAAAGGCATATACATATATAGAAAGGGCCAAACAGTGAAGCTATCCCTATTCAAACTCTGGGGAGGTTCTGTTCCAGATTATGGTTCATGGCTTGATATGGAGGTCAGCTGGTGGTGGCCAGCAGGAGAAAATACAGTGTAATGGTAATGAGAAAATGCTCCTAGGAAAACCAGTAAAGCAATCCTGCTGCTGCACCTTCCCACTCTGTTATTGGAAGGAGTAGATAACGTAGATGTGGCCTTTCCCATTGCCATAGGAGTTGAAGGCATATTATCCATCATCCTCAGGTCTGTCATGATATTTCAGGTGTACTATTTTGGCTTAAGAATACCAAGTGATGCTGTTTGGTTTTGGAAAAATCAGCATAGTTTTCAAGGAATGTCAGAAATTCTTGTTTACCTCTTGGAAGCTGAATCTTACCCAGCATAATGTGGCCTCCTTTGAGTTAAAGGATTTGAAAGAACCACATAGTGGTCAGGGTGGTGCTAAAACCGCAGCCTGAATTTAGTCTTTGGTTTTCATTTGTGTCCCTGAACTATGAGAACATTGTTTTCTGTAAATGTCAAGAAAGGAAAACCCCAAGTTCATTACTGCAGTTTTACTGTTAGCTTTAGATGTTGTATCCAAGGCATTGTGAGGCCCTGCACCATTGAAGGCATTGGAATTATTCTAATCACTGTAAATGGACTTCTAACCATTGTAGGCAGGCATCTATTTGGGGACAAAATATTTAGCATTATGGTATTTCTACAGTTTAGCAGTCCATTAAACTGTAAGGTAATTATCATCTATTTCCTAATGGACACAGATATCCTTATTATTACTGGAAGCATCTATTATGTTTAATAGTAACTGGCAGTGTCAGAAGATGCCTCAGATGAAATGATGGTAGATATGTAACTGTAAGACCACCCTTATATCACACCTTTCCGAAATCTTGAGTAATAGTGGGTTTCTTTCCAAACTGTTTACTGTCATGATTTAAATAACTTGTAGATGCACTTTAATATTAACCATTTTTATATTGGCAGTAAACAGTTTGCAATTCTCATGAAGTAAGTAATCAAATATGATTTTGGAATAATAATAGACATTAGCTTGGTTTCTAGTAGTCCATTATTTATGTTTGATATTTAAAACTCAGACTGTCTGGATTGCATATTCATGAAGTTAAGCCCATTTTAGTTCCCACTCACAGATGCTAATGAAATCATCCTGATATGACCTCTTGACCTTCTGACTCATGAAAAAAAATTGAGCAATCCCTTAGAGACATTTCACCTGAAGAAAAGTATGACTTACAGAACACTTTTTAATTCTTTTTTCTACAGACATTGTATATTTCATATGACTTGAGTGGTAATTTCTGACCTGTACTAGAATTTGTTCAGATACCTTTCATTTCTCTTTTAAAAGTGTATGAGCTTGTTACTGAAAAGGTTTATGCAGTTTTTAAGTTTCTTCTATGAAATAAATCTGTGAAATGATCAGTCAACCACTGTATATTGCCAAAAGTCTCACAATCCAGCACTCAACACTTCATCCATACAGAATTCTTCTGTGCTCCATAGATGACAGTGCCTGAGGAAGTATGTTAACAGAAACAGAAGGCTCCCTTCCTCATCGCTAGCTTGCAGTGTCTGCATCCCTTTGGCTGCAGACACTGCAAGGTAAGATGCCTTAAAATGGTGTGAGACACAGTGTGGCAGTTGTGTATTTTTATGTAAGACTGTTTATTTTTAAAGTCTGAAGGAAAGGAGATACAGGTTTCCTGTATGCCAGAAATACAGTTAGGTCCCTGGATAGTATAACCTTGTGGTTGTCCAAGAGGAAATTCCATGTAACTGTATGTGATTGTTAGACCCTGTCTCTCAGCTTGTTTTTCTCATCTCCTGAAAGACTGTTAGGAGAAAAGTGAAAGGTTAAAGAGAAGTTAGGGCTTGGTCTCAGTGTGTAGGGAATGCTTCACATATCCCACCCCCTGCCCCCCCACTTCCTCCAGAGAAGTTAAGGGAAAGTAAAGTTCAGCTTTTCACAGCAGCTGCTTTGCACCTATGAAGGTCAGTTCTGTCTGTATCAGCAACATTTCACTCCACTCCCTGTGGTCTTCACAAAATGGTGAAAAGAAGTTAAAAGAGGTCTAATGGAGATGCATGGGGATATAGGTGAAAGACTTCCACTGAACATTATGTTGTTAAGGGAAATTTTGGGTGATTCAGCATCAATCACTCTTTCTTCTAAATAAGTATAAGCCAATATTTCAGCAGACTACATCAGGAAAAGAACCTACAAGCAGATTTGTATTTACAAAGGTAACAGTGACTATCAGTGGGAACAAATAAAGATCTAATGGTTAGTTTTTGAAAATGTATAAATGATTCTTAACCTCAACACATTGCTTAAAAGCTAATCTAGAAAAGCTAATTCTGTGTTCATAGACTTCCCCTCTAGATTTATTTGAAAAAGACACAATATTCTTCATGCCTCATTCTGCCCATGGTTTGGGACTGCAGCTTTTAGCTTGGTAGTTCTATTTTGTAGCAGTTGACAAGAGACTACCTGTAGATTCTATCTAGAGATAGGGAGAAATTTTCATCCCACTGAAGTCAAGGGAAGTCCTGCCATAAAATTGGTCCAGATTTTAAGTGTTTTGACCAACTTAACATTGGTGCTTAGTGAATCATCAGCTCTGTGTGGTGCATTTACTCTATTTCCATAGAAGGACTTGGATGAATATGCAACAAAATTTTATAGGTACTCTGCATTCAAGTAATTGACACTCAACCTGTCATATCTGTCAGATATTTCAATGTGTATCTATAACAAGCTTTTGGTAACATTTTTAGTATGCTGGTTTTTTTCGAAAGAGTAAATAAATTTTGTTTTTCCTTCCAATTTAACATGCAGCTTATTGTTTAGATATAGATTATATCATGGAGCAATTGCTGAAACTTTTCAAAGACCAGAAAACCTAGGATAGGACAATTGAACCTATTAGAATGAGGGTGACTCTCCATTTTACAAGTCAATAACGAGGCATATTCAAAATAATAATATATCATAGAACCTCCAAACCTCTAATCAATTGATTATACTAACTATAAACATTATACCAGGTGTTTTAAAAAATCAAAAGCATTAATTCTGGGAAGATCTGGATTTCTCGGAGGAATTTGACTCCTATATGCTGTTTAAACATAGAAAATGTCTCTTACTTGTCAGCTTTTGCAGCACTGGCCAGATAATTACAAATCAAACAAAAAGTGAGATTTTAACACAAGAAGAAAAACATTGCCTCTGTTTGCAGGGCAAAAATAGTATTTACTGAAAATACATTTAAATTATATACTAGAAGAGCTTGTAGCTGGAATTTCACTTCAAAACTTATCTGCATAGAGCACATTATACTTAGGCAAGTAACTTGAAATAAATATACTATGGTTACCATTAAACGTTCCCATTTGCCAACAGTTACCACATGAAACATCTGAGATCACAACTGTTTCCCCTGCAATTAGAACGGGACATACATTTGTGATGATTTTGTGGTAACCAATGAGAATATTCTTTGTTTATGATTTCCACAGTGCTTGGACACACATTTTGGAAGAATCGAAACAAAAATAAGAACAATGCTCAAAATTTGATTGTAATAAAAAATCATCCCAAAAATCTAACCTGTATATTCTAGCAGATGGCTAGCAAAAATACAGAAGTGAAGACATTTTTTATCTTTAGATATTCACTTCAGCTTCTATTTTGCAAAATAGAAATGGATATATCCAAGCATCTCAAAACCAGAAGGAAAATGTTGAAAAACATTGATGGAAAAATCACATGCTCTGTAATCCCAAGGTATACTTCCAGGAGTCATATACACCGTGATAAATCCCCTCATCGATGAAAGTGTCTCAAGTAGGTACAGCAGAGGTATGCTCAATGCCTGCTGAGTGTGCTACCCCTACTTCACCACCAGGGAGTGACTGTCCCATTGCACTTAACCACAATTTTAAGGTGCCTTTAGCAAAGATTAGTGGCTGCATTTATCATGAGAAACAGCTCTTTTCTCTGAATTAATTTCTTTGACTCAAAATATTGCTTTAGGCAATGAGCTGCTCTTTCCAGGTTACGCTTTCATAAGGAAATGAAAAACAGTTCATGTTGTAATGAAAAGAGGTTTCTGATGTTTTCATCTTCTGGTGTCCCAGAAATAGGTACACATGAAAAAACAGGAAAAAGGTGTTTAGTCCAAGGGATGAGTAAAGCTTCATTCAATCTCAACCGATTCAACAGTTCCTCATTCTTCTTATCTCCCATGATTTATAGTGGTTTCAGATTATTCTAAGTTTTGTTTCCCATCAGTACAAGCTTAAAAGATACACTGTACCAAATTTTCAGTACAAGCCATACCAATTACAATAAATTGTTTTGATTCGCAATTTTGCTCTGAAATGTACCTAAATATCAAGTAAAAATGTGTAGAGAACAAAATATATAATTACATGACAAACAATTACCATATCATGTGGTAATGGCCACATGGCCAAAATGTACTGAACCTTCATGAGAAGAAAAGAAATGTACAGATACAGATTCCAGTCTGGGTCCAAAGGACTTGATCACCACTGAATTCAGTATTAGAGTACTGAATGTGCTACACAGATCCTGTATACTCAGTTGGATGCTGTGCTTCTGTTGAGGGAGTGACACAAATTTATAAAGTGACGCTTGTCACACCAGCTTCTCCTGTTATTACCATGAGATGTTCTCTGAAGAGCCCGAGACATAACAAGGTGGGGAGCTGAAGCTGTACCAAGTATGTACATACACCCTCCCAGCACTGTGCTCTGCTTGGGAGTGCTGTCTTGTACTGAACTCTTCTGTCAGACGTTTTTAGATCTCACCCAAAGGATTTTAAAAACATGTGCCACTCCAGGAAATCTTTATGGCTGAAATAACTTTGAAAGAAGTCTGACAAGTTTACTAGCTAACGTTGTGGAGTGTTGGCTCTTGCTAAAGTTCAGTCACTTGGTAGGTGTATAAGAACAGATGAATAAAGTACACAGAGGAAGGATTAATACCCAGCTATGATTGTCTGTGATTGTCATCTCCTGAGGATGTGCACTAGAGTCTCTTTCTAGAAGTGGTTGCAGTTTATTATAGAAACATAGATGAAAATAGCCTGGAAGCCAAAGGGGCTAAGTTTCATGACTGATATTATTTGGCAGCCCTTCATTGGATGTAGGACCTCCAGAAAGATTTTGTTCAAACCAATAATGAACTATAACTGCTTTAAAACACCAGATTTATTTTCACCAATAAATTTATTATTCTTGCATGCTGTAGTTTTCTATTTATCTCCCAGTAGGATAAAATACATAGGAATGCAATAACCACTCCATTAACTCTGGTGCCAAGGAATGTAATTTGTACCTTGAAGAAAGTGGTACCCTGCATCTCTACAGGTTTGCTGAATTATTTTACAGTGTTCATTCCTTTTACTGAAGATTAGTCGCTTGGGTGTTGTTAGTTTCATATAGTTTTCAATTAAGCATGGATGTCCCACCCATGTATACTGCTATTCAGAATTTGTATTCCTTTTAAGAAACTCAGTACAAAGAGGAAGTCTTTTGTTTCAAAGTCTTGTTTCAACCTTAAAAATTAGCTTTTTAAAAACAACATAGCATGATCTGAATCCATGTTTCAATATCTTGGATAGAATGTTTTCTCAGCATATATGTAAGAATCATCACCCCTGAGGCAAATTGGGTATGACTGGACTTTCCATTGGTAATTGTTTGCAGGCCGTATTCCAGAGAAGACTCCTTGCACACATTTCCCTTACGTCAGACCAAATATATTTAACTGGGCCTTTGAACACATTGGAAATAGGACGAAATCAGCCTCTTCGGTACTGTTGTGGAAAGACATCATAACAATGGGATGCATAAAAACACACAACAGACTTTGCATGAATCTCTCTCCATCTGTAAAAATCTCTCTCCATCTGTAAAATCCACAGCAAAACACCTCTGTTCCGTTTGACATGTCTTCTCAGCCTTTTCTTCTGGAGGTGTTAAATCAGGTAAAAGAAACATTTAAAAGAAGATGACCTCACTATAATGAACATAAATAATTAAAAATGTGTCTGCTCCCTGAACAACCTGTGGAACAGGTGAGATTTACTTTTCTAGTATAGCAGCTATGAGCCCTGTCAAGTCAACACAAGAAAAATATGAAAGAATAACAGATGTCCCGTTTATTTTTCATCCTAATATTGCACTGGTTTTATTCTTTTCTATGGGCTTGACTTATAAATTTAACCAAAACAAAATTAACCTCCAAAAAAACCTCCTCTACATGATTTCAGGTGGATAATTAGATTTCTTTTAATAAATATGACTGAAAAATACCTCCTTCCTACTAAAGCAGTGTGGAGATATCAGTGGAATATAAAAGCATGTTGAATTTTTTAAAAGTTTGGACAGGCTTGCTAAGCACAAATCTAGTTATGACATCACTGCAGTGATGGAGAACAAGCTAATAATTAAAGAAATATCAAAAGATCTTTAAAAGTACCTTTATTTTCTCTATTATTGAAAATAATTTCAGAGTATTTCTTGAATGTAAAAGGACAAACCTTGAAACTTAGGCCAGAAAAGTGGGCTGCAGAGCAAAAACTACTTCAAGGCCTTAGTACTGGTTGTCTGCATTATGAGATTTGTTGCGGTGTGCTATGACCAGGTCTTGGTTTCTCCCATGGCCAGGCACTGCCATCTCCCCCTTTCCTCCCCTGGTATTTGGTTTCTTCCCCTGGAAGGTTCTGTATTCCCCAATCCGCTGCAAGCCTGCCAAATTAAAATCCTGCATCCCTACAGCATAGGATGTTTTGTACCCTCCCCCACCCACTCACGTTGGTATATATGTAACTGTGAAACACCGTGTCATGCTTCCCAGCACAAACCCAGTGCCTGAATAAACTACCCTGGGTAGCCCCTCCGCCTTGTCTCTCCTTCCTCAGTGCGCCTGCATCACCGGTGGATTAGGCGAACCCCTGCTGGACCTTAGCCAGCCCTCCAGCACCTGGAGCAGCCCAGCCAGCCCCTGAAACAGCGGGTGGGTGCCCGGTACCTTAGCCGGTGGTACTGCGGCAGAGATTCCCTCTCTCTGAGCAGCCCTGTGCATTGGACATCCACACTGTGGAGAGAAACTCACATGTATACCAGCAGTTTCTGTACAGTCCTCGCTGCAAACAGAAACTAAAGCTCTAAGTTTCCACTGCAGCAGTTCTAAAGCAGAATAATGTGCATCCTTTGTGGGGGGGCATTTCAGATATCTGCTGTCCAGCAAAGTCCTGATTAGATTTGTGTTGGACCATGATAGTCATCTGACAAGTTGTGTTTCATAGTCATTGCATTTTGTGGATGCCTAACACAGTTGCTTTGCTAGCTAATCACCTCCCCTAAAAAGTTTCAATTAAGTTTTATAAAGCTTTTATAAAAATGATAGTTTGCATAAAATTCAAACGTACCTTCCAAAAGTAAAAGTGTTGCAATCAAAACTGAGTAAATTGTTTTATTACCTTTTTTTCCCCTTGAAAACTTATTTAAAACTTTACTGCCAATGTCTGGTCAGAAAAAATAGCTAATTGTAAAACTATATTTTCATTTTCAAGGAAGTCTGGTTTTAAATTAAAATGATAAACATACATCTGGACGTTCACTTAGGAGTAATTTCATGTAACCAGAATGACTGCTGCCTTGAAAGGCAGTCTGAGAAAGACATTTTGTCAAAACCTGTGTTTTGTCTCATGAAGAATACATTACCTTCTTGTTTAAATTGAAACACACATTTTGAGTCTTTTTTCTATTCACAAGTGTTGCCTGACTTCCTGAATATTTCTTTACATACCTTAAATCAGTATTGTTCACTTGGTGTGAAGCTAAACTGCAGTCCACTGCCTGTGGACTCTGCAAGACAACTGGGTGTAACCTGACAAATGTAGTTGGAGCTATGTCCCACTCTTTGCTGTTCAAAGAAAACTTCTAGATTCAATCATCCTCTCTTTACCTTCCTGCACATAGTCATGAGCCACTGGAAGAGACTTCTGAGTCCTAAGTGGTGAATCTGTCTCACACATCTTCTATGGGACAGAGTGCTTTCTTTTGGGTCCTCTGGGACCTTTCCTGGAGAGTTAGTGGTCATGGTGCTATCTCTTGTTTGCGTTCATGGTCAAAAATGCTGGTTGATCCAGGTTTGCAGATAAAAGTAAAATCTTTTACTAGATTAAGGTAAAAGCATCAGGGAATGCAGTTAACCTGTGCTGCCAAGTCATAATCTTTGAGCCAATATATATCCTACAAGATCTTGACTGACTGACTGCTTTGGTCCAGATTGTGGACCAAAAGTGAAAGCCAATAATAAGGGGATTTCATAATGTGGACAAGGAAGGAAAAAACAAAATCCAAATGCCCCCAAACCCAAACAAAAATGAAAAAAGAATACACAAGCCTTTCTCAACCTTTACTCAAATTATATTTTCCCCCTCAGCTCATAGTACCAGTAAATGTTAAAGAAAATATGTTGTCTTATAGAAATGTCTGATCTCTCTTACCATGGTCACTGTTTTATTCTCACACTCTTGTTCTCACATATGCCAGTCTCTGCAGCCCAGAGTAGATTGGCAGGGACATGTGCAGTAAAGGACTAGTGCACAATTTTCAAGGATTCCACCACTACCAATTCACTGAGTGTAATGCTGAAAGCATATTTAATTTGTTCAACCTATTAGATTAATAAAAATATTTTCAAATAGTGCATAAGACATGGGAATATTTTCTGTGTATTGCAGCTGTAAAATATCTATTCCCTAGACATAATGATTCAGTAGAGGGTAAACAGTTAACTTAAGAATAACCCCCTGCACCAATACAGAGAGCTGGGAAGCAGCTCTGTGGAGAAGGACCTGGGGGTCCTGGTGGACAACAAGCTGTCCATGAGCCAGCAGTGTGTCCTTGTGGCCAAGAAGGTCAATAGGATCCTGGGCTGCATTAGGAAGAGCATGGCCAGCAGGTCGAGGGAGGTGATCCTGCCCCTCTACTCAGCCCTGGTGAGGCCTGACCTGGAGTGCTGTGTCCAGTTCTGGGCTCCTCAGGACAAGGGAGACGTGGAGCTCCTGGAGCAGGTCCAGTGGAGAGCTATGGAGTTGATTAGGGGACAGGAACATCTCTCTCACAAGGAAAAGCTGAGAGATCTGAGCCTGTTTAGCCTTGAGAAGAGACAACTGAGAGGGGAATTAATCACATCAATGTATACAAATATCCTAAGGGCAGGTGTCAAGAGCATGGGACCAGACTCTTTTCATGGTGGCAGGGAGAGAACAAAGGTACACAGGCACAAACTGAAACACAAAAACTTCCACCAGAGTATGAGGAAAAAGTTCTTTTCTTTGAGGGTAACAGACCACTGGCACAGTCTGCATGGAGAGGTTGTGGAAATATTCTGTGGAAATATTCAAAACCTGCTTGCACACAATCCTGTACAGCCTGTTCTGGGTGAACCTGACTTAGCAAGGTGTTTGGACTAGATGATCTCCAGAGATCCCTTCCTATCCCAAGCATTCTGTGAATCGGTATGGTTTTGTGATTCTGTAATTGCTTCTAGTTTTCTAATCACTGCCCAGTCACGATAGTCTATCTAATGACTCTGAATGAAAAGCCAAACCCAGCTTTTGGCTTGAAATTCCCCAAAACTTGGTAGTGTTTTTATAAGGCTTATCTGTAATTTTATGCTCGTTTAACTGTATTTTAAGCATTTTGCATCATAACTAGACATGTACCTTGAGACATACTTAAGAGACAATGCTAGAAAATGCAAACTACAGTGCCCATTTGTTCTGTTCAGTGGTGTAAACCTACAGTTAGAGACTAATAAGTTATTGCCTTATATAGGATATTTTCAAGTACTTGGTGTTTTCAACATAGTACTTGTATATATTTATGTAATAGACTTTTATTAGGGAGCTCTATGCACCTTATGGCAGGCAGGGTTGTAAGTAGATATGGTGGAATTAGAAAGGAATTACAAAGCATGTCTTTATTTCAAAGGACAATAGCAGCTTCAGATTTCAGGAGTATGGACTTCATAATGAGAAATATTAAGGGTCATCCTAACCAAAACTTTTGCTATAATGTATGGCTAAGCAAGATTTACCAGCTTGAAGCCAATTGCAAGAAATTGAAATTATTCCTGCAGTTTTTACTTAGCTCAAGTAAAATGTAAAGAACAACTGTAGTTTTTTGATTGATTTTTAGCTTAGGCTTTCTGTTTCTCACTTCCCATCCTCATCCCTTACAGTACAGTGAGGCACAAAGATTTAGAGTGGGTTGTACAGGCCACCGTGGCACTCCTGGGTATCCATAGGTGCTCTTTGCTCTGTATCTTAGTTAAAAAGAGGAAGGATGTTATTTCATTGTAGCTGAACAGGAACCATCTATGATGAAACTCCTTTATTTAATCCAGCCACAAAAGGACTCAGAGGAAGTAAGTTCTTTAAAACTCAAAGTGCTTTAACAGTGTGGACTCTAAATTGATATAAACCACTCCTAAGTATGTGTTTTCCTTTCTTGTTCTTATTAATTTCATCTTTAAAATTATAGTGATGGGATTCAGTAATGTACTTCTTCATTCTTGTAAATCTATGACACTTTGAGTGGCTGAGATTTTTATAAATAATTGCCATTCAAAAATCACCTGAAACGTTAGGTTACTGCAAAAGACTTCATCTTAAAAAGAGTTTTAAAACAAGAAAAATAATATCACCTCATAGCAATAATTCATCTTTTAAAATGCAAGACATTTCAAGTCATTGAGCACACAAAATTATAATCTTTAACTATTTTAACTAGTCATTCCTTCCTGCCTTCTTTCCTTCCTTTCTCATATTTTGGAAACCAACTAAAATTCTTCCTAAAAAAATTACCTAAAAACTGTTCTTGGCTAGCCATTATGTGTGCCGAGGTTTTGATACTGAGAGTATGTTAATGGCCAAATTATAAGCCCTTGAGAATTAGAATTCAGAAGACAAACATTAACAGACCCTTAACTGCAGTAGCACAAACCAAGATGCTATAAATTACAGGATGGTAGTGTTAAAAGCACTGGCTTCCTGGTGTCTGGCACCCAAAACCTTTTCATTTGCGTGTATATCAGGCAGCGGAGAGGTTGCCACTTGCCATTTGGCCAGCTGGCAGAGATATTTGTTTAAAGTTCAGGCCAATCGATGGCTCAGGCTTGTAACTAAATATTTTGTTGTTATGCCATGAGAAATATTTACCCTTCTCTGTTTTTTTCTCTTTCCTTCACTCGTTCACTCTTCTGCCTAGGCTTTCTATGTGTCATAGTCCTTGCCAGTTTTTGCAGCTATACATATTAACAGTTCTGGCTCAGTATCTTAATGAGCTAATTTCCGTCTTTACAAGTGACCATACAGCCAGGATAGCTTCATGGATTTCTCATGGAACATGGGCAGAACTTGTGTTATGCCTTCTTTTCATGGCCACATGCTGTATTTGGTGCCAAATAGAAATTTGAACACAGGTATATATCAGAAACTTTGTAGTTAATGCTGTCATTAAGGTGAAATAGCCAGGAGTTTGCATGTCCTCTGCCAACCAATAGCTACAATGTGACACAATTCTCGGCCTATGCCGTGTACAACTGTGACATAGTGCAGGAAGTTTAGCATCTCTGTTCCCACATGCTGCTGCTGGTTATGGAGCAGCAAAGCTTTTGGGTATAGTCAGCCAATCCTAGTACAAGGCCTTTAGCATGTGCTTGCCAAGGGGCCTTCCCTCTATGCTTAGCTCTGTCTTAGGTGAACTTTCATATATGAGAAATGACTGTCTGCATACTGAACTGAAATTCATCACACTTAGTATGGTTGTTTCCTGGTCTGCTATAATTTTGTTGCTTATCACTAAGGGACACACTCTTCAAATTCATTGAACTGAACCAGACAGAAAGTATTAAAAGAAATGCTGGAATGAGTCATAAACAACTTCTTCAGCTTTGCTGTTGTGCCTATTTGTTCCTTAAATTGTATCTGAAGTGTGAGAAAACAGTTGTGATATGTATTAACTCTTTCTGGTGAAGAACAACTGCCCAGCTCTTGTCGTTTCTAGAGTCCAGAAGCCTTTTCCCTCAAGATACTTCTCATGGCCACTGAACTGACATTGACAGGTGTCATTGAGCCTTCTGAGAGCTGGATGAAAACATTCCACCAGAGGACTTGTCCAAGGTATGATTCTACTTCACAAAGGATTTAGGAGTGATGCCTTAAGGGTTTCATCAAATCCCCAGGATCAAAAGTTAAACAAATGATGCTGCAATGTGTGTCCTTCCTTGCCCCTGTTTTATTGTTTTGTTATTATCCCGTTTTATTATTGCATTATTATCCTCCAGTGTGTGTCTGATTCTGAAACCATTCATTAGTAACAACTGAGTATGGCCACTACAAAATGAAGTATCCCTTGGAAACTTCCAAAGAGATAAAGGGACAATCCCCTTTTCGCTCTACATATAATCATAGACCTGCACCCACTCTTTTTGTTTGCAAGTATGTTGGGCAAAATAAACTGGACTAGGGGAGAAAAATACCTTTCTTCAAAAGAAATTTGTATTTATTGTATTGCTGCAATAATAAGATACTTATTAAATGTACTTATTAAGGCACTTACTCATTGCTTGGGGCCAGACTAACTCTCAGTGAAGACTGTTTCACTAGATTAAGCTTCACTGTGCTTCCTAGGCTTTAAATGTGTTCATACAGCTACACCTTGGAACTTCAACTACACCTTCCGTTATGGAAGGACAAAAATGTCTCCACAGAAGTTACACAGAACAAGGTTAGACAAAGCCAATGAATATACTGCAAGATTTCTCTGCAGAATTCTCTATTAATTTGAGAGGGATGTGTAAATACTAATACAGTTAACAAACCTGAACAGTCAAGAATTCTAGCCCCTGAGCCCTTCTGTATTTAATTCTAGGATGCCTCTCTGACAAGACATTTTACTTGCTTCCAAAGGTTGAGAGAATATTTGTTTGGAGTATGCTGTTTGCATGCATAAAATTTTTCTTCAGCCAAAGTCTTATGTATTTATAAACCATTTGTTGACCTGAATGTAACCAGCTGTGACATCAGATAGCAGTGTTTTATATAAGGATGCACTGAAATTGGTTAAAAAGTCAGTTGCTGTAAAGGGAAAGGGTTGCACAGGAGAGTAATGCTGAAGAATTGAGGAAAAGAACTTCTTAAACTGCTCTAATGTCATCTTCTGGAGCACACCTGGACTCCATTCATATAAACAGCAGTCTGAAGAAAAGCCCTATTCCAGAAATAGCCTGTGCTCTTAATTCAAGGGCTGGATATAGGCCACCGAGAATTAAGTGTGATAAGCCGTTGCAGTCTACACAGTACCATAGGAAGCTGTAAAATTAGTAGGTCAGATCTAATTCCTCATACCAACACGTGATAGATTTCTTGTTATTATTTTGTTTTAGTTTTATTTGCTTGTTTTGGTCTGTTTTGTTTTCAAAATTACTGAAGTGCAGAACTGAATCCCTTGTCTTTCATTAGGAAAAGCTTAAAGCTAAGTCTTTGTATGAGAATAATGTGGGAACATACACCACAGCTTTATAAGTAGGGAATGTCAGCTATTGTTCTATTCTTTATTTGTAATATGTGGCATTCTTGCCATGTGGACATACAATGTGGTAAACAGGCAGGAGGAATGGTAACATTTAATAATGACCATTGCACCTGATATATTCATATGTGTATTCACAGGGCAAGCAACCAGTGTTACTTGATGAAGTAAAGCAAACAAGTTTAGACTGCTTATAAGGAAAACATCACTTAATTGCAGCAATATATTAGACTGTGGGATAGCTTCCCAAGGGGAAAACAGGAAGCATGTTGTCTGAGTGATTTAAAAAGAACTTCCATAAAGCTCTGGAAGATATAATGTAGAAATAAGAATATTTCAGCAGAAGATGGAGCATATGCTTAACACATCCTTCCTTTCTTGACTATGTTTTTGTAATTTTGAGCCAGATTATAAACCTGAAAGATAATATCCTCAGTCACTGAGACCTGTAAATTTGGTCTCAGTGTGATTCCAGTTTAGAGCTGGACTCTGAAATTAGAAAGCCCAGCTGTAAGACATGATTTTTTAACAGGAAAGCCCAAAGTCAAGGTTATTCCTTAATTTGAAAAACCGAAACATATTCTTTTCTGGTATAGGTATATTTTGCAAACTTCTAAGA
>VYZT01001441.1:0-28077 GCA_013400735.1 Pomatostomus ruficeps
TATGTGGTTTTTTGCAAAAAGATATGAAAATTAAACCATGAGGTTACATCATCCTATTTATAAATCTGCAGCCTCCAATGTTCTGATCTGCCCTGGAATTTTTTTTTTTTTGGTGCCCTTTTTTGCAACAAACCTCTTGAATTCTTAGTATAATTTATGACTTGCACACTTAGCATTTTGGATTTTTCTTTTGTAGATTTATTGACACATTTCCCAAAAGCATAGATATGTCAGGCTCTGGCATTGTCTTTAGTATGGAACTTAGAGCATCTGTTATTGGAGGTGGTTGCTTTTCTGTCTATACCTTGCTGCATATCAGGATGCAAACTCCATATCAGCATGTGAACACCACATCATTTTCATCCAAAATAAAAGCATGAACAGTAGAAAAGAACCAGAGGAGCTTGAGGCATGTCCATAGCAAAGCTCAGAAGGTAAGAGATAAGCCTAAGCCAGATACCACTTGTACTGAATACATGTGATGCTCAGAGAAGAGTTACAATGGACCAAGTGAATTTATTACTACTCTCCTGAAAGTTGTCAGGACAGAATCTATTTGGTGATACAAATCTGTTACTTACTTGTTTGTGTCATGGCAGTGAGATAGACAAAAGCAGTTTCTTAGTGCATCTTGTCTCATTCCTGTTTTACAAACTGAGGAAGGGACTTTGAGCAAACTGGTAAGTAGCACCATGACTGGCTTTTTGCATTATTTCAGTAAAGAATAATTCCACTGCAGTCAACTGAATTACATACAAGAAAATATTGTCTGTGTTAACAGAATCTAACTCATTCACTTCACTGGCATAATTCCCATTTTCAGTGACACGATTTGGTAGAATCAATTATAATGGAAGTATTCTAGCTAGTCGGGAGTACATACCAAATTTAATCCATGTGCTATTGAGAACATCTTACTGGGCATTAAGGAATGTATTTTGTAACAAAACATTTATACTAGAAATGAATCATCAGCAAAGATGTCTGCTTTACTGTATCTCTGAATGTAACACAATGCTATGCAATTTTTACCAGGAAAAACTATCCTCTTGCTACCACAAAGGGTATAAAATTATTTGGTATTCTTCTGAGAGAGTGATTCACCCATCAGAAGCATTTCCTTTAACCTAATTTATCTGCTGCTGTCAAATCACATATTTTTAAAACTTTATTTCTAGAGAGTTATTAAGTGATTAAAATCAAATGAGAGGAAAGCAGACAGTTGGTAGCACAACATAAATCATAATCGAAAACATCCTGGTAGTATAACACAGCCAGACATTTTGAATGGTTTGCGAGGCTCTGAAGAGTTCCACGGTAGTATGGCTTTTTAACATCCTGCTCAGTAGTTAAAGGGTATTCAACCTGATCTGCCTTTGTTGATAGCTGATATTATTTGACATTTTAACAAGGTTCTGTATTTGCAGAAGCATCTTATGGCACCACTTTCAACATCAGAGTCTATCACAAAAAACATTTCAACTGTTTTGCAAACAAACTTTCTTCCAGTTAATAATTAAACAGAGGAACAGCTTGCGGTATATGCTTGGAACTAATTTTACTATATATAGTTGGAAATGACAAGAGCACATGAAGATGTGACTGAAGCCTGGTAGCATTTAAACACTCAGTACTTTCTCTGTTACCTTGACTAGTGTAAAGTTAGTTCCCAAGGTAAAAACTAAGTGGTCTGCTGGCATATGGTATAACCTCCATTTGAGCGCTAAGAGCTGGATACTGTTTTTGTGAAACAGATGTTGTTGAGTGCAGCAATGCACAACTGACTCTATCTAACAGCTGGGAATCCTTCGTGACCCATATAGCTAGAAATAAACATGGTCCTATGCTTGGCAAAAGTGTAAGGAAGCAAATTTTCATTTGTTAAGGGCTTATCAAAATGAAGAATAAATGTTTTTAGCCATAAACTGATTTTATTCACAAGAGTAATCTTTCCAGCAGCTTATGTGACGGCCTCATAATATTGCAGGCACCCTTTGCCAGATGAAGGCTGCAGTTGCACTGACATATAGTGCAGATGGAAAATAAACATCTGCCTCAATCAAGAGAGAAGACCAAAGACAAGGTTGACGAATATTATCTGGCATGACTATCTTTGCAGGAAAGCATATAAATGCTACAGGACCAAAACCACTGGCATCGTCTGGTGTTGTCCTTATGTGGTTACTGACCATGAAGAGAGATGATTAGTATGCACTCTCCAAGGAGAAGTAGTGCAGATGCTCAGGATGATATGATTCCAACTCACTAGTATGTGTTTTGCTATAGCCATACTATGCTAGCAACAGAGCAGTTTGAAATATTTTTGTTCTCAGGGTTTCAATGGCATTTTGTATCCTGGAATGTACTTCTTTTGGGGGGGCTGTGAAGAAAGAGGATGTTTAGTAGCAATTATGTTGTTAAACATAATTAAAATATTGATACAGTGGCAATTTTCAGTAATTTTTTTCTTAAATATGTTTAGGAAAATTATATTTCTGTCCTGCTTTGAACACAGTCACATTGTAGAAAAAGAGTTAAATGTAAAGATCATTCAACTGACAGCAAACTGTTTGACTTATTCCCATTTTACTTTTGGGAGAGAGAGTAGCACAAATCTAAGATAACTCTACATAGATTCATGTATGCACAAACCTACCAAGCCTATATGGAATTCCTCTGATTGTCTAATTCTCCCACAAAGGATTACACACCACAGGATGGCTGCAGCTTCACAGGTTTTGTTTTTCTGGGAGTGTTTCTTTGTCAGAGTAAAATAGGAATCTTACCAGGTTTTGGTCATTTTGATGGCATCTGATTTCATATCTAATTTTTGACAATAAAGGTTCAAACTGCCTGTAATTTGCTCCAGAACAGAGTTACCCAGGAGGGGCATATTAACGATTGCTCAGTCTTAATTAGTGGTTTGGACCTGGTAAGAATGACATGCATGATGTGTATTAGCTAAATTAGTGGGAAACTTATTAGATAAAAAGATAAAAGATAAAAAACAAATTTAGCATGAGGTTGAAGGTGTAAATTTGAAAGTTGGAGTTTCCAGATCTAAACAAATCCTGGCAAACTACCAGCAATGTGCCCCAACAGAGTTAAAAAAACCCAACCCCCTCATGATATTGAACAGTGTTTCCATTAAGCTTCAGAATTTTGAGCCAAAGAAAAATCTTTGTTTTCTTTAAGAAATAATAATTTACTTTGTAGATATTAACCAAAAGATGTTTTCAAAGTCCAAAACTCAGGAAAAAAAAATGAAAAGGAAAAGGAAAGGAAAAGGGGGAAAAAAGGAAAAGGAAAAGAAAAAGGAACCAGCAAATACAGTCTCAGAGTGTTTATGACAATCTCCTGGTTGTCTCATCTGCTTTCTTATTCTTTCTGCCTTGCAAATAGAACTTCTCCACTTTGGGGAATGTTCTGCAAACCTGGAATTTGACTTGCAAAGTTTAGTGGATGCACCAAGCTGTACTCAAAATTAAATTTCCCTGCCATATGCCATACAAGATGTATCAAACGAAGGGGTGCAACTACAAAAGAGACAACAACAGCACCCTCTGCGCCTCACCTGCCCAGTGTCTATCTGTCAGCAGGCAGCATGCAAGCCCTAAAACATATGCAAATTTTGAGGGTTTCTTACCAGCAATTCTCATAAAGAAAAATGTTAGGTTAAAATTGGCAAAACCTCTGTTTCAGTTTGGGATATTCAAGAAGATCTGGACCATTTTTCCCAGGTTTTTTTTTTTGTTGTTGTTGTTTGGGATTTTCTCATTTGTTTGGTTTTGCTTTTTTTTTAACAAGGTTGCCTCCCACTTCTTGCCTGCTTCAAACAGCAGCATGTTTCCTTTAGGCAGTTTTCTTCCCTTATGTGCTGTTTTTACTCCATAAACTAGTCCTCAGACTTGTCTTTCCAACTGTAGCCCCAGCAGACATCCTCTCTAATGCTCTAGTCTTAAAAAATTAATTTGAAGTAATACACTAAAACAAGCTTGTTAAGGATGGTGTTAGCTGAGCCAATCACTAAAAGCTTTAGATTTCAAAAACATATACACATCTATATGTGTGTATGGCACAGGGACAATAGGAAAGTGACTTTCTCTGAATGTGCATGAAGCTTCACAGGCTATGGCAGACCCCAAAATGGACAACAATAACATAATAGCACCCTGAACATTACCCAAATACTCCACAAACCATCATTCCTGATGACAACCATTTGCAACAATAAAAGTGAATTCTCAATGTACGTGACAATGAGACTAAGGAAAACTCTCATCATCAAGTGAAGGAGATTAAAAGGTGGGGGTAACAGCAACATCACCAGTGAGGGGAGAACAGCTCTGGTGACTTCTCTAGATATGAATAAGTAGTGAGCTTCTGGATCACAATCCGAAATAGCCCTAAACTTGTTCAAGCACGAAGAGTCATGGAATGATCTCTAAACCATTTCAGTCACATTGCCATTTGGCACTTGCTGCAGTTAAAGCACTTATCACAATACTTTCTCCTTAGATTTTTTCAAACTTCTTCATTCTGTGTTGGATTTCAGTGGTTTTATCATTTCAGTCCCAGATGAGTGTTTATTTCTGATACATAGTCTGAGAACTGACAGATTGAAATGGCACAACCAGCCTCCTATATTCATCAGTAAAAAGCACTGCTTGGCAAGTGATGTCAAGATGTGATCTTTCCTACTTACCCTGACAAAATTTGAGTGTGGACTTGTCTTGGTTTCAAAGACAGGTATTTGCTAAAGAAGGCAGAAACCCCCTTCAGAATAGGAAAATGCAACCCCCTTCCCTCTGAATTGGTAAAATTTTGAAATCAAGAGGCTTTCAGGCAATGGTATGAGAAAAGAGGAATAACAGTCCTTTACTAATATATTTATATATATAATGGGACGGACAANTTATGACTCCCAGCAACTAATTACCCGCCCATTATCAACAAGAATGGGGAAAAATTCTAAGACAGAGAGACAAACAAAATAAAATTAAAAAAAAAGGTATCCCAAACCCTGACAGGACTACAGAATTCAATCTTTTGTACAGTTAATGCAGAAGAAGGAAAGACTTAAAATGTTTCAATTTTTTTTTTAGTTCCATGGTTTTTGTTTGTTTGGGGTTTTTTTGTAGCTCTATCACACCTTGAAAAACAAGTAAAAATTTCACTACAATTTTGCCCTGTCCTGATGTTTTCTGAATAATTTTATTCTTTCAATTTTTTTTTCTTTTAATCTTCTACATTCCATAGGCTTTCTGTTTGATAATAAATAGTAGCACTAAAAAAAAGTGGCGAGATGCCGATAGAGTGAGATGACAGATTTTTGTCATTCCTAACATGTTAGTCATTTGTTTGGCCTAGTATTTCTGCATAGGATACCAGTATGTTCAATGATTGTGGGTTTCTCACGTGATATACCCTCCATCAGAAATCTCAGTGTTTCGTGCCATCACCAGCAATATCTGTGTTTTCTATCAAAGGAACAGTAATTCAAAATTAACCATAGCTATTCTGTAACATTAACAGCCTTGTTTTTTAGGGATCTGAAAATTAATTATATATTTAAAACTACTCTGTATATTTATAGTTTGCACATAATTTTTATGTTTTAAATATTTTCAAGCAACCTGAAAACTGGTTTAATTTTCTCAATGCTATTGTAACTTATTCCTTCATTTTAAACTAAAATGGTCATTTAGACCCCTGTATACTCAGTGGGAAGAGACATGTTTCCAAAGGACAGTACACAATACACCTTCCTAAACAATGTAGTGCAGATGAGAGGAAGTTCTGTGTTCAGGTTCAGCTGGCTTAGACTGGAAAATTACTGTTTGGGCATCTTGAGTTCACCCAAATAGGTAAGTGTGCAGCTGAACACAGCATACCACAAGGCCTCACACGTGGAAGACATTTTTTGGGTTCCTCATACCCTCCTACATTGGTAACATAGCAAGTATTGAGTTTGTCTTGACATTTAAACATGGAAATGAGGAATGATGCTTTATTAGGTGTTTCAAATGCATGTATGCATACACATGCACAATACGTGTAAAATGAAAAATAAACCAAACAAACCAAACAGCAAAATCCGAAGTGGTCTTCCTAAGATTATGGGATTTTTTTTTACTTGAGATTGTTTAATGCCATTTTGAGCATAAAACTGCACCGAGAAAAAACTTTGAATTATTACAATCACAAAATGGGAGTGTTCCCAACTCTGCCTGTGCCTCGCCATGCTCGGTGCAGCATTCCCAAAGGAGCAAAGCGGGCCTAGCGTGTGCCCTTAAGCAGACACTCTGAGGCCGTTTTCACAAACTTCATCTCCCTTCTGCACACAAAACCGAGAGACTGTGCCCTTCACATGGGGAAAGGTATGGACAGTGCGCTGGAACCTCGACACCAGCTAAGCTCTTTCACACAGCTTGTTCAAGCAGATAGCTCTTGGCCATGTTCAAGGCTTGTCCTACGATCTGGGTGTCACTGCCTGGATTTTAAAGATAAAAGCCCCGAGGCAGAGGAGTGACAAGCTGCTTGAAACAGTGTGATCCGTTAGTGGCAAAGCAGGTTTAGGAGGCCCATTCTTCAGGGCCTCAGCCCTCAAGATTATGGCTTTCCTGGTTCCTACAAAGCCATGGTTTATTAATTATGTTATTTTTGACAAATCATGTTTACAGAAGCTAAAATATCTCTGCATTTCTACTATCATAATATATATATGAAAGCCTGAACACAGGGGAGCTAGTTCTACAGGCTATTTTGATTTCAATGAAATAAAAACATTAATAAAATAATTTCCAGGCTGTATCAGAATTTCCTTTCATATGAAGAAAAGGATCAAGCCCAATAGTAACACATAGAAACACAATCTTTTATTTTTAGAAGAATGGTAATATTTCTCTGAAAGTAACATCTGATTAAGCAAACTTATTGAATAAGGTCCATTATGGCTGCTTGAAAAAGCTGTAAGTTGAGATATTTTAAACTAATCAGATTGTAAAACTGCACTAAATTCTTACCATTAAGCTACCTCACCTTCATTGAATCCTGAATTCTCATTATAACTAATCATATTTCCGTGCAAAGTAGAAATAATTCAGGTACTTGAAACTTGGGTATATTCTGCTCTCAATAACCATGTGTATCTCCTACTAGCAGTAATGGCAGTTAGACACAAAGTGGGAAATATATATATAATACATATATACATATCTCCCAGGTTGGCAGGTACAATTATTATATTCATGAGAAGAAGAAACAGTAAAGATGCCTATATATTCCAAGCACCAGTTTTTCTTCACAGTGAAGGTTTTAGACAAAGTATTTATTTATCTGCAATTGGCAGCACAGCTTTGCTGGGGATGGGATTTATCTCATTTAACCTAAGCCACCAAAAGTTAGACTGTGTATCTAAGCTAGCTGTCTAGAAATGTCTTTTTCTTTTCACCATCTTGAGAGCTGAAACAGTGGTTTTAGAAGGGCTTTAGCATCTCTTTCTCTCTCTTCAAAACGTCTTAAAATTTGAAATAAAAATTAGATGAAGCACCAGCTAGCCTAGATATCCTTTAAAAATGTAACCATTTTTACGTAAGTGCTTCTTCATATGAAGTAATGGAAGTAAAGAATGGGGGCAGTCTCCAATTTCCAAGTGCAAAATAAGAATTTGTCTTTTTTCTTTCTTTTTTTTTTACTTATTTCACCCATTTCTGAAGACTGATAAAGGAGAGAAAGGTATATCACTTGGCAGTGTCAAAGGATAAGATGTACAGCAGTTATACATGTTTTTGCAGCTGTGGAATCTCATTTTAATTACTTGAAAATAGGATTTATTATTAGCCTCCTTTCTGGGAACCAAATTGTTTCAGTCATCTTAGCTGGAATCAAAAGGAAGTCAGATACAACATTCTCAGCTGCCTACAGCTTGTTTTCTTCATTTCATTTGTTGAATATCAGTTGTCAGTGAAATTGTTCCTAAAAGAGGGATTCTTGAGGCTAACCTTCAAATTTGTTGAATTTCAAATACATGATCTCAATTTAAAAATGAATTTACATTTCTACCTAATATATTTCTGATATTTTTCCTCTTGTACCCCGCTAGAGTCAGAAGCTTGGTCCTTAAATGGGATACATCATTTATCTGTTGAATGTATCTTATCATCTGCTTAAGACTTCCCAATGTTTTTATTTGTTTATTTTGAGTGTTGATTTTCTCAGTTATATTTAGATTAGTGCAGCATTTATTTGAGCAGTTAATTTCAGCTGTCTCTGAAGAATTTATATCCACGTGATGATCTCATGCTTATTATTTTTGGGAAACTTGAACTTGGCAAATGGGTTTTTAGAGGTTTCTGCAAGGTTACCACACCAAAACCCACCTTGGCCTCACAGAGTGCATCTCAGAAGGGAGGTTGAGAAGACCAACTCTCAACTGCTGTAGTCCGTCCTACTGCAAACAGAGCTGCACTGTGTAGTCGTACAAATTAACTGGTGGAGTTGAGATGTTTCTTTTTCTGGCTAAAAGGAAACATTTTTACCACTGAAATGGAGTCTTCCTGTCCTGCAGCAGGCTGAAAAGAAAGCCAAGCTGGTTAAAACCAAAACAACACAATGAAATGAAACAGTGTGCAGCTGCCTCCTCAGGAATATCCCTGCAAGGCAGACAAATGGATACATTTATTTTCCCAGATTTATTTGCTAATGTAAACATCCCAGTGCATGCATTCAAACCATTATATAGTTCTGGGGCAGTCTTGTGAGGAGTTTAATTTCATTAAAACAAATCAGTAATTTGAGATTGCACTAACTGTAAATATATTCTTGTTTCAATATATTTCATGACACAGTGCCAAAGAAACCATTCTTCAGACAAATGTTCAATAGCTATGCATCACCTTTCTAGATGAGTAAACTGGGCAGAGTACACAAACAAAAGCTTGACTTCCTTTTAAGTTTGCCCCCTATTGACCAAATGAAACAGGTAGCACTTTCATATTTTCAAAAGCTTTTGAAGTAGAAGATGAAATAATTGTATACTACTCCTGCTACTTAGCAGGAGAAATCACCATGTTTATCACTTTAAAAAGAGGAAACAGGATATTTCCCCCTGCTACTAACACTCTAACCTGCATGTCTGACTGCCTCAAGTATCCTCAGTGTGAGGTGTCAGAGGCAGTGGCTGAACTGCTCAGCAGAGCATGGGCCAGGGCACCACCAAGGGCACAGCACCCTTTCCATTGCCCTGCAGCTCCCCTGGGCTGCCTGTTGCCCCTCTTCAGCCCTTACTGCCCATGATATTGGCTCTCTCAATGACCCCAGCCCAGCTTTGCTGCCTGAATTCAGCAAGGTGCTGTCATTGCAAGGCATTATGTGAACAGGCTGGTGATGGGGACAACTGCACAAAGCCACTTTACACTGCAGGCAGGGGGGACATGGCTTCTCTGTACAGGGGGAGGTGGAATCAGACTTCTCTCCACAAGCACTGAAGCTCATGGAATGCCCATGCCACAGCCTGGGCTTGTGTCCATATGCTCTGGGCTTAAGCACAGACTCATTATAATATAACTATAGCCAGTGAAACCCAAGTCCCTCCAGAAAACATGTTAGAGAGGGTTAGAAATCTCCATATAAAACAACATCAGATTTTTAGTCATACCTTTTTAATGTACCATCCTTAAGCAATGGGATGCTGATGGGCAAGATGGTTTTGCCACCACTGTGTGAGTGGGAAGGGCAGTTGAAATCACCAGTGAAATTTTGACAGCGCATATTCCCCATACTGGCAGGGCAGGGCATGTAAACCATGGTCTCTAATTAGGTTCTGGTGCCTTAATTTGGACAGCCTTTGTGGCTAAATAAATCTTACCTTGGGATATCTTTAACTCTGCATTGTTTGCTCTACATAGGTGAGAGATTGCCTACCTAAAAAAAATTACCATTTTTTTCATGATGCTTTATGGCCTGTAACACTGCAGTCTCTAAGATGTTGCATGACACAACCTAAGCTTCTGCCTTCTGTCCTCAATGCAAAGCTAACTGCATTCCTCAGTGAGGATTTAAGCATGCAGAGAGACAGAGGCATAATTTTCTCTGACATTGGAACAACCAATTTTATTATAAAATATATAGATCAGGAAAAAAAAGAACTTTTTTTATGGCTTCTTTTCACAAATCAGACTGTTCATATTGTGAATTTGTGAAATTTTACAGGGCTTAAATTGTACAGGGATTCAATATGGTTAAACCCCTTTGACTTACAGCAGGAGTGTCAGATCTCAGTCTTTGTTCAAGTGGGTTTTGATAAATCTACAGCACAATTTCTGTGCTTCATTTCAAAACCTTACAGAATGTCTTGCTCTGCCTAGATTAATAAGGTATAAACAATGTTTATATAGATGAGCAAAAAAGCAAGCCGGTGACTAAAAACCAAGCTCCAGCAGAAGGGTGAGGGAGCACAGAAGTTTAGCCAGCTGTTTCCATGAAATGCAGAAAGAAGGCAGAATGCCACTTGACAATTTTTAATTCTTCTGGAAGAAACAGTTGGAGATCATATGCTCTCTAGCAGTTAGAATACCAAAATAAGTACTCTTTCTGCCAGAAGCAGTAGGAAAACACGTTTTTGTCCCTTCTGTACTTTGTGCCACATTTCCTAAAAATCACATACTGGTATCGCAGCCGTGTTCACCCTGTGAGAACACTATATTGAGCTAAAATTTGATGGTACTGCTGTCTCATGGGGCACAGTCTCCTTGTATAATTTAAAAAGATAGGAAAAAACCCACAAAAATCAGAAAGCTCCTCTCTTTTATATGCCTGAAATCCTTTGGAGAAAACAGTTCTTCAGAAGTGCTTTTTTGAGTCCTGAGGGTTAGTCACATCTGGCAAGGATGGGGAACCAAATGTGGTTTTTTCATCCGTTAAAGGGAAATAGACTAGCTTGGGTTCTTGGAAGTTCCCAAGCATTCCCCCAGCAAATGACTGAGCTGCAGAGTCACAGAAATCCTCAGTGTGTGCCACCAGAACTGGAAAGTTGGAAACTTCGTCACAGCTTCCTTTGTTGCATGTTAGTCACATAAGACAAATCATACCGTAGCAGGGAAGTGATATTTCTCAGTTGCCCTTAATAATCTGTCACCTGTGACTAGGACCAAAAACCCAGCTCTGGAGAAGACTTTCCTACCTTTTTTTAGAGAGAGAAGAGGCAAGTGAGCTGAGGATAGAGACAGAAATCCTGCCTTGATTTTCAGGAGCCACATGAAAAATCCAGATACTTTTTCATCACTGCCTCCTGGGTCTGTGTTATTACAGTAAACAGTGATTTGCTCTATGACTACTTCCTAAAATTCCCCTGCTTTTTCAGACCTACCTCATTCTGTCTCAGTGGAGACAATGAATTGCAGCCTACCTAAAGGAAAAACAAGTAAAACTGTACGCTCTCTGATTATGGCAAATCAGAAATAAGGACATTTTTGGCAAAATTTGATATATCTTTTTGTTCATTCAGAGGCTGACTTCATCCTCTGACTCATGCCTTGATTACTGCTAGCAATTGCTGAAGCCCATTTAGCACTCTGGGTATCAGCTAAGGAAGGAACACATTGTAAGCTTGACAGAGTGCTACTTAGGTGGGACAGCTGATTCAGCCTAGAAGACCATGTGAGAGCACGGCAAATCTTCTAGCATAAAGAGAACCTGCCTAGAATAAAAACTAGTCTCAGAAAATGTAGACATTCTCAAAGTCATTATACAGCAGAAATCAGCAGGGTGGAGGGGGAGTTCTGGAAGGTTTATTAAGTTGTCTGCTAACATTTCCCACCACCCCTGCTTGTCATTTCCCACTACCCCTGGTGAAGGTTGGTATGAAAAGTATTTTCTTTCAAAAGGTTCTTGCCATCAGGTAATGTTTTTTTTAAGCTTCCAACCATTTGCTTCTTCTTGACAGTCCTCATGAGATGTCATTTCAGGGTTAAAAACAAAGAACAACTTCTAACTTAAAACATCTGTGGAAATGGACACAGTTTCCAAATACTGCGAGATATACAATGGCTGATTTGTACCACAAAACAGAAAAAAGTCATGGGGAGCCACTTGTTTTAGTGTTTTGAGTCACAATATGAATTGTCCTGGTTCCCTGTCCAATGGATTGCTAAATGATGTTAATAGTAGATGGCCTATTTGATACTACCATATTTAACTGTAAATGGATCAAAAGTGGGCATTTAGGGTTTTGAAATCCATACTCTGGGGGGTTTTTTGTTTGTTTTGTTCTTGTTGTTGTTACTATTCCACAAACTAAAGAATTAAAGAAAAAATCTCCTTTAATACAGTAACTCCCCTAATTCTCACATCCCTCCCAGCACTACCTCCACTTTTTCCTAATTTTCATGCTATAATCCTAGGCCAATTACCTCAAATGGCCACATTAGTTCCTTGAATAAGTCTTTTCTTTATTAAGCAGCTTTGACAGAATGAAAAAAAAAGCAATATTGAGGAATGTCACTATAACAATGTAAATGGTATGCCTGCATTTTTTATTAATAAGGTTGGACTCTCCGAGGGACTAAGTTACATTGTTTTATGGGATTAAATTATTAGACCTGGAACTGAGAAGGGCCTTGTCCTATTGTTGAAGAGGCTTCTGGGGAGCATGGAACTGCAGGGAGCATTGGCGAGTCATGGTGAGATCTTATTTCTCCACAGAGAACTAATATCCCAGCTGCTCCAAATGCACCTGAATGGGTACTAGAGAGCTGAGGAAGCTAACTTATGGCAGATGGGAACCGACCAAATGGTCAGTGAAATGAACACAATCAACTAATGCACTAACCATCTCTAAACTGTCCTCCATCAATAATTTAGAGCCTTATGTCATAGTTTGTTAAAAATTATCTTTGATTAGTTATGTTATTAATACAATATGCACATTACAATAGTGTCACATTTTCTATCCATCAGAGTCAAAATAAGTCAATATGAATACATCAATAATTTATTTGGATATACTAGTCAATTTTCTGCATGCAATAACATTGCCTGCTGGCAATTACTGAATGCAACTGGTGCTTTTACCTCTATATTTTTAATTAGGTCATATTCATTTTCCAAAATACTTGCAGTGCTGGATTATTTGGAGGTTGATGTTGATTTTTTAACAGTGGATGTGGGTTTTTTTATGTAAGGCTCAAAGCAAAATGAAAAGACAATGTGCATTCCAGAAATAAAAGCAGACTATTCATGACTTCGTGCATTTTGTGTCCATAATATCTAGCAAGGAGAAAACGCTTCTGTTGGTTTTTCTGGTGCAAGTGTAAATAGAAAGCAATATCTTTCATTTAAATGCATTAATAGTATCACAGAACCAAATCTGAACCACTGGTTTGTGACCCTTACACATTTAGTTTCACATAAAATAGCAGCCCACTGAAAACCTTATTTGCATGACAGCCTCAGGGAAAAAATTTAGTTACAACTTCTTTAGGGTTTCTAAATATCCTTTTTGGGTTTTGGGGTTTTCCTCATCAGTAAGGAAATATCTGTGGAATCTACCTTTAAGGAATTAGCCCTCTGAACTGGAAAGGTCAAGTCACTCTATAAGTCTGTATTGCCATGTGCAGAATAAAGATGTTTATTCTGCTCCAGCTCGAATTGAGTGTACTTCTGTCTGTGTCAACACTTGGATAATCTAAGACTTACCGTTTTAAAAACAAATATTCTTTACTTGTGATTTAACAAGTTGTGGAAACCTGTTCCTGAAGGCAAGTTGTGTATGTTGATAACCTCAAGCACTTTGTGACACTTTTTCTTTAGTTTTGAATGCTTCTGTAAGGCTTTTCCCTTCTTCCATCACTTTGACTTTTTGAAACTAGGAGCACTTTTTATGGATTTTGGTGGAAAGATACTTGTGTGGTTCCATATATTATATACTAATTGTGCAGTTTAGTAATTCTTTCCTCTGCTTTTCCTTTTACAAGAAAAGA
This sequence comes from Pomatostomus ruficeps, assembly GCA_013400735.1. Taxonomy (NCBI): domain Eukaryota; kingdom Metazoa; phylum Chordata; class Aves; order Passeriformes; family Timaliidae; genus Pomatostomus; species Pomatostomus ruficeps. The sequence goes on from VYZT01001441.1 coordinate 13,980, forward strand.
CAAGGCACTGATTGTAGAGGCAGAAGACACAAAGTCCAACAGAACCTGCTGCAAATCAGCAGCTTTGCCTGGTGGCATTACTCATGGAGGATTGATAATTCTTTCTTGTAAGGTAATGAAAGAGTCTCCAGAAGCAAGTCCCCTGGCATACACAACAGATAGCAAAAATACCAGTATTACGTGATCTGCTGGTTTTATCATTAAAATAGGGATATAGACTCAGTTATTGTTTTTCTTTTACCAAAGGAAACCATATACAAATTAAATAAAAAAGAGTAAGGAGTCAACCCTATTCTCTTAAATGAGATAAATTAAATTTACTAAAGAACTCTGTAAGGTTAGCTACTGAAACTAGTTTCTAGACATTTCTCTCTCAATATACCTCTGTAGCAGGTAGCTCAGTAGCTCAATCCTTACCTATATCATAGGCACAATCGAGAAAATAATTTAAACTTTGTATTGAATAAGAGGTTTTTCAAACATAACAGAAATGCTCTGGCAGTCACTGCCTATACCCCAGTGATAAGGGATATATATGTCACTGCAGCAGCTCTGAGCTGCCTCAGGATCCACTCCATTTACAGCTGCCTTCTGCTGCTGGAGCATCCAACATGCTTGAAACGGGGTTAAGGTGCTTGGCCCCCATTGCTTCCCACCTGCTCCCTGAACAGTTTGTTTTCACACCATCAGCCCTACGCTTGCTGCTCTTGCTGTGCTCTTTTCACTCCGAATGGTCTTCATCCTCACAGCCAGGAAACATGACAGAGTTCAGGATACCAACTGACACTTGCATGTCATGGAGCTTCAGAAACTCAACTTAAGGAGCTTGTTCCTGCTCTCTCTTTTACTGCTGGGATATGAAGCTTCCCAGAAGTCATCTCTTTTGTCTCTCTTGTGTCAGGTGTGACCTGAATTTCATACAAGCCTCAGTAACCTGGTTTACATGTTAGAATTCCCCAACTTAGGAGGATTGCCTCAATAGCATATGCTATCATCGTCATGTCCATCAAAAGCAACATGTATTTCCCTATAAAGGTAGACAAGTGTTGTGCAGCAGAGATGTGCAGTGCAGCACCTCTCTGAGAGCTGGAGCCTCTTAGTCCCATGCTGATTGCTCTGATTACTTCATTTTGCTTACACCAGAATCATCCTGTGAATGAGTTGGAGGCCTTGTGGCATGAGCACCAAGAAAGAAAAATAGATTGTTACTCTCTATATCAGACTAGTAGAGTATACCATATTAAACTTCCATTTTTGAAGAAAAACATACCACTTAAAAATATTTAAGCAGTTTTTAAAGCTTTATGACAGTCAACTTTAACTTCTGTGGATTACAAATATAAAAATGAAAGAAAACAGAATTTACCTCTAGAATAAATGCTGAAGTTTAAGGATTTTTAAAACTCTTAATTATAACAAAGCTACTATCATTTAGGAAGTAAAAAGAGAAAGCTGAATCCAATAAATGGTTCCAGATCTAATTTCTGTAATAAAAAATTTGACATCCTCATCCTGTTATAGTCATCATCATGAAAAGCCACTTAAATTGCAGAAAAATATCCACTCAGGTGCCATTTTTGGCTAAAAAACAGAGTATTCCTGTTATTCTGTTCATCTCTATTGATCACCACACAACCTGAAGCCAATCTTTCCAAGGCAGAGTATAAGTATTTTGAACACAGTGGAAGAGTCACCTTGGTCACAAACTCAGGATAGTGGCACATACTCTGAAGCCCACTCTGAAACTTGCACCACAGGGAAGAAGAAAAGACCTATGAAGAAAGTCAATTATCTAGAGCAGAAGTCTGTACCTCTCCAGCGGCCCTATAAAAGCAGATGGCTTTGTTGTTTGAAGTAGATGTCAGTTGTATTAATAATCTCAGAATTAACCTAATTAATTTATGATTACAGAATGAAGAGTTCTCATAGCAAAGGGAAATTAGGTCTTCCATTGAAAACAGCCATTTCTACTCTCTCTGCTTAAATGCAGAGCGTACAATGCCAGCTCTGGATCTTAATCAACAAGTATCAAACATTGTTACTTCATCAGGATTTTACATTTAATGGACTGTACAAAGCTGGACAATCACAGAGATAACTGTAATGAAAATGAATTCTTAAAATAACTCCTCTGTATATACTATAAAAGATCATAGGGAGTATCAGAATATTTTAAAATATTTGGTTAAGTGATCTCAATTCATAAGCATACTATTCCTCCCTTCCACAAAGATGCTTCCTCTAAACATCTGCTGGTATGAACCACACTATAAAGAGGAGCTATCAACAGAAGGGAATTTTAATAAACACTGATCTTTGTTCCCTGTATTTTAATGACTGATATAATTAGAATGAAGGTTAAGGGAATATTTGTTTTTCTTCCCCTCAGGGCTACTTTGAAACAGTTTGACTTGCAAACAACATTTCAAACTCTTGCATCTATAATGCTTAAGCATTCTGGTGTTGTACAAGAGAGGAAAAAAAAAAGAAGAAATGATTACACAGCAAGAGCAGCATCCAAACTCTTTGAATATAGCAGAGGAATACATGGAAATTAGTAGTCTTGCACTCTGTTGCCACAATATCCCCTACAGATCCAGTATTTTAAATCTCCCTTCCACAATACAGGCAAAGATGAAATATGTTCCAAAAATATCTTGATGCTTGGTAGCTCAGGTTCTCCAGGAATTTCGTAGTTAGAGACAAGCTGTGTGTCAATACTCATACTCACTTACATCGGTAATTAAAATATTATAGTTCACCTAAAAGCTTAAAGTAGACATCATCTTCCACTAATTCAGACAAACTGACATTGGAAAAAATGAAAATATTTTTTTGTAGACTTCACCATGAACAGGTCAGACACAGCACATTCCTTCACAACAGCCATTTTCATGATAGAATCAAGTCGTAATACAAGCTTGATCCAGGAGAAGCGTGGATTCACAATTACCTGTCAAATTAGTCAGAATACAGATTTCAGCCTGTCCATATATTTTAAGAAGGTCTGTGGCAGCTGGGGCAGGCTAAGTGATGCATGATTTAGCAAGCTGCATCCATAGACAGTACTTGATCTGTCATAAAACCTGCTGTACAAAGACAATTCTTTAAAAAATTTTAGAGATTTTGAACTGGTTGAATCAGTTCATACTATGTCGGCACTTCTAAAGTTATAGAGTACCCAGAGTTTGTGTTCAGTCAATACCCAGATCCTTAGGCACTCCAAAAGTTGTGATCACAATCAATCCACTCTGGAACTGGATCCAGCATCATACCTAACTTTTGGGTACCTGGCCTGCAGATTCAGAAGTCTAGATTTTTCTCTTTTCTGGCTGAAATCTTAACCATGAAGATATGGAGAGCTTCACATTTTTCTAAATGTTTTGGAGGTAGAGCTATCCAGGGAGAGCTATCATTTGGCCCTACCCAGTATTTACTCTGAAGTGTATCCAGAAGCTGCCTATACATATGCAGGTTAATGAGTGTCTAAGTCCAAACCTTTCAAGTTTAGATGGATCTTGCATGCAGATATAGTTACTGTGGACAGAGATGTACAGACATTTCTGGAGTGGATGGTGCAAGCAAGACCTACTGGTAGTATTTAGACAGTTTGTCAGTAAGATCATCAGGGAAGAAAATACCCTTGTAAACTGAGGGGTAATTTTGAGAACCAGATCCACTACAAAGCAACTTGAATCAGCTGGCCAAGATGCACAACAAATAAATACTTTTCCAAGGCTTCACATTTACCACAGGCCAAATAACAAAGCCAGGCAAGAAGCACAGAAACAGAGCTTATAGCACTGGGAACAAATGTAGCAAGATGCTCTGCCCTGGAATGTGGTCAAGCACTTCAGACAATGTCCTATATGAGAGCTCTCAGTGGTGGACTGAGAGGGGTCACACATGCTGATTTTGGTGCTGAGTTATGCTAAAACCAGTCTGGCTACCTAACCCTGAATTAACATCCTGACAGTGAGACAAAGATTTGGCAGATAAGCTGCTAAACTGGCCTGGAGACACATGACTGGCAGTCAATCATTTTACACTGTAGAAGTCCAGTCCACTTTCATATGGTCAGGTTCTTCTAACATATTTCCCCTTGGAGTGTGTGGAGACTTCCCTCCTTGGGTAGGGGATACCCCAAAAGTATACCTCTCCAGTTCAAGAAAAAGAGATCTGCCCATCAGCACTGAATTACATCAATCTCTTTAAAAATTGTTTCTTTTTGCTGGCTTTAACATTACTATTGTGATACAGTGTTGCAGTGTGCTCTGGCCAGTTTCGTTTTACCTCATGGCCAGGCTCTGCTGTCTCCCCACTCTCCTCTCTCGGTATCTGGTTTCCCCACCCTGGAGGGCTCTGTATTTCAATCCTATACAAAGCCCACCAAATTCAAACCTCTCACTCCTACCTCATAGGATGTTTGTACCCACCCCCCGCCCCCTGATATTGGTATATGTGTAACTGTAACACGCCGTGCCAGCGCTTCCCCAGCATGACCTCAGTGCCGAATAAACCACCTGGGAAAGCCCCTCCGCTTGTCTCTCCTTCCTTGGCATGCCTGTACCATCGGTGGGTTTAGTGAAACCTTGCTGGAGCTTTGCCAGCCCTCCCGCGCCTTCAGAGCAGCTCAGCAGCCCCTGGACCCGTGAGTGAACGTCTGGTGCCTCTGCCGAAGGCATTGCGGCAACGCAGTGCAATATACTATCCTATACTATAAACTACTAGTAGTTTTAGGTTTTATACTGTGTAGTAAATAATCCTGATTAAGATATTTTGTCTAATCATTTGCCATAATAAACAATTCATTTTATATAAATATATATGATTTGCCACCTGTAATCCTGCAGGATATGGTTACTTCAACCATTGGCAAAGTTTGGGGCTAAGATTGGATCCAGCTGCCCCCAGGCTCCTCTCTGAGAAGGAATTTAGAAAGCAAGGGTGTCCACTCTGCACCTCTTGGCTCAGTGGCAGGGCTTCTCTAATAAACTTTGTCTGAAGCTCCCACTCCCATCAGCAACAAGGAATCAACTTATTGTAATCCTTATAAAGGAGGTGACAGACTCCCACATCCAGTAGAAGAGGAGGCAAGGATTTGGGAACATAAGTATATCATATTGACTACAGAAGGCTGGAGATTTTGGGGTGGGAATGCTGAGTTATAAATAGGCTAGACAGGAGAGCAGGTGATGTTAGAAAGAATGTTGCTAACAGTCTTTTTCACTTCCTAGGAATTTTGAGTAATTTGATAATTGAACTGAATATAGTTGACTCCTTCCCATCCACACTGAAGGATCAAGCCCAGTGCCTTGCACCGATGGTTGACTGCTCCATAGGAAAAACTGAATGTATAGTGTACCTAGAGATCATTATAGAACATTTTCTTCACCATACCGTCTTGATTCACATTGTCAGAGTTCCACTGCCTAGACCTACTTCTATGAAATTATATCCATGAGCTGAAAAGACACTTTTTTTGTTGTTGTTACAATACTTAATTGGTAGAAATAAGAACCATCATTTGTTAGCTCAGTCCTAGGTTTTGGTCATCACAATAGTTAGGCAGTACTGTACTTTACCAGATACACAGGACACAAACAAAAAGTATACAAGTGTCGTTGAGGGGAATAATTTGACTGACAGCAACCAAAGGCAGGAGAACTAGGGTAGATTGGGGATTTCCCCAGCGTCACTTTCACTCTCCCCCTCTGGCTGCTGTGGGGATCAGTCTTGGTGGCTGCTTCACCACCACATACAAGGACACAACAAAAAAGCAGATACTAACAATCATTTTTGCAAGGAAAAGAAAAGAAACAGTCCTAGGGTTTTGGTGGCTTGTATTACTACAACATTATATAAGACAACAAGGAACCCTCCAACTTTTGCAGACATCTCCAGTTTTTGCTATGTGATACATATGTATAAGGTGAATTTTAACTAAATATCAAGAAAGAAACAGGTATAGAGATGATCCAGTGGTTTTTTTTACTGAGGAAAAAAAAAATGCACCAGTGCCAAATGTGAATTGTTTTTGTTTCTACTTGGTACAAAAAATGTTGCTTATAAAAAGGCTTTGTATGAATACTCCTAATCTAAAGTCATGTCCTCTATCTGTAATAAACATTTATATTTGAATTTTGGGGGGAGGAGCATCATTTATTACTGAGAAATATAAAACAGCATGTACAAGTTGCTTCATAAAGGTGCTCTGAGAGCCTGCTAAAATCAGAACCTTCACTAGTACCAGTACAAATTTGATGTGGTTTTCCTGCTTGTTTTTAAAGAAGTATTTACTTTTTTTTAAGTACTTCAGCTTCCCGTGTCATTATCCATTTTAATCCATTTTTCTTTCATATTTAAGCAATCTATGGATATGGTTTATGTTTTTCATCAGGTATAAATTATTAGCATCGAAAATACAATTAAAAGTTGCTCCCTGATGTCAAGACCAAAGTGACTGCAGTCTGAAATAAGCAGAATTAACTCCAAAACAGCATCAAGGAAATGGCTACTTTAGTCAACCTTTCCCTGCAGCCAAATCTGCTGGAGCACCACTGAGATTGGAGTCTGGGGACACCTCACACCCCAACTCTGATCACAGTGCCTGGGTGAAGGTGCTCTGGTGTGCAGCACACAGCCGCACTCACTTGGGGAATGTGGATCCCAAATAATAAATAAATCGTGGCAATGCCAGGAGGAGCTCCAAAGAAACAGCATCCCCATGTTCAGCTGCCAGCTGCACAAGGCTCATGTGCCATGTGCTTGAGCCTCTGTGGCAAGAGGTCTTTCCCTTCCAGCAGATGGTTGTTGCTCGGGTCAAACCCTGTCATGGTGCCTGTGTTGCAAAGTCCCTTCAAATTTACAGGAAATTAACAAAACCAGACATAAACATAAGAGAATTAAATGACTGAGTTTAACTTGCTGGGTTTAGATTGCTCTTGCCCTCCTGGCACAGATTTCACTGTTTAGTTTCTGGGAACAAAGGCTGCATTTTGCAGGATCTTTTCTTTTCCAATCTGCCTGAACCCTTTGCAAAGCAAGCCCTCCAGAAACACGAAGGTTTCTCCATCTTCACTCCATCCTGGTCAGGATCACACTTTCCTTGGTCCTACAAAAATCTGGTCAAAATTCTATAGCAGGAATAAACCTGAACTTCAATCATTCCTATCTTTTAGAGATTACATTACATCAGTGAATCCCCACTGAAATAGTTATGGTAGTGGCAATTAGTCAGTAAATGTTATAAAAGCAGAAAAAGGCTGGAAATACCTTCCAGCAAGATCCCATCAGTAATACCAACTGATTATTGCTATAACCAATGCTTGTACAATCTCTTGGATTTATTAATATATAATGCTTCCATTCAGATTTAGATTAATATTTCTACGCAATGATTTCATGGGACACTTTAAATTGTGTGAATGACAGATGCTGTTACATTTATAAGAGCTCCAAGCATGGCTGGGGTAAGGACAATTGCCAGCCAGCATCTTTAAAAAGGCATTTCAGCAATACATCCAATGTCTGAAATTGGTTACACACAAATACAATTTTATCCCAGGCCAGTGATAGTTTGACCCTACTTAATAACAATTTTAAACTCTTATCACATAGCTGTGATTAGAAAACACAATTTTGCAAGAACGTGATGATCGACCCGGCTTATGTTCTGAAGGGTGTTTGGTAAACACAGCTTCCTACTTTAGATATTTTTTTTCTCCTCCTACAGAGTGGCCTGAAAGGGAAATTCCAAAAGTTGCACAAGAAAAGTTATCACTGTATCACCATAATGTTGCAGTGTGACCTCAAAAAAAATGCAGCCCCATTTTTCATATTTTGTTTGGATTTTTTTACATGGAAGGCTGTAGTTGGAATATTCCATTCTTTTCGGTTATTGTTGGAGACAATCTTCCAGCCACAATTTCACCTGGTGCAAACTTGCATCACTCTCCTGGGACTGATTCAGCTTCTCTGGTTTGTACTGGCTGGAAATCTGGGGGATTTTCTCCATTATTCCATCCTGATTCTCCAAAGTGCTCTGCAGGGCCGCTCCCTCTTGGGACTTCTGTGAGTTTGCGACCCCTGGTGACACACAGCTGGCTGAGCGTGCAGCTGCTCCCTGGGGCTCTCCCCAGCCCTCCAGGTTCAGCTTGGCTTGAAGGCACCACATGGGTGGTGTCCACCTCAGAGGTTTTCTTTACATTTTGCTTTAAAGCAGCTCAGTTTCTGCTATTATTTATGCCGTAGCATCTTCCCTCATATACCTCAGGCTACTGGCATGAAGAAGCATCACTTAAAAAGTAATTTAGAAAATAAGTATACTTTCCCTAGGGTGCAAATAAGAGGAAAAGTTGTAGTAAATAGCTAATGTAAGCAAAAGGTGCCTTGGGGGAACCCTAAGAATCACTTCTTTGAAACCAGAAATAACTTCTGGTGCTATTGGTCCTAAGGCAGCAGCAGTCAACATTGTTTAAAAAAGCTCCCTTATGGTGTACTCATTAATTAACTGCACTGTTTGTTGATTCTAGATTGATTCAGTTTGCTCTCAGGAGAGCATTTTTGGAAACTCAGTAATGCCTTAATGCAGAATTTCATCTTCAGGCCCTAAATTCCCAGGATGCTGCTTTGCTGGGACATATAGGAGATGAAGTAAAAAGGAGCATTTGTTAGACAAAAATTATAATAAAAATATTTTAAATTCAGATGTAATTTTTGAAGATTTTCCCCACAGAGCTAAAAAATTACCTGCAGCAAAGTTTGACTGACAGGCAGGCTTTAGCAAACACAGAATAAGACAAATGGTATGCAAAGCAGAGAGGAAGGTATTTGCTCCTAATTACTCGAGAAAGCATTTTAATTAAGTTGTTTGCAAATTAATACCTAATTTTTAACATTCCATAAATATTTAAACACGTTTCATAAACTTTTCTTCACAAGCAAACACTTGCAAATATCGTTAAAGAGATTCTTAGGTCTCTCTTAATGCAATACACTTTGCATTATTTGCTTTATTTGCTCTTCTTGTAAATAAATAAGCAGGCAAAAAAAGACATAATTTCATATCAGAAATGGCATATCTATGTGTCTATAACAAGAAGATATTTAAAATATCTTTATGTGAGGACTCCCTTCTGTTATATGAACGAGAAACTGGGAAACATTATTAAATTTGAAGTTGAAACATACCAGTGAAATGCAAAAGCAGATAAATGCAGATAGCTCTCTTTTTCCATACTCTTTCAAGCTGATCACTCAGAGCTATTTCTAGCCAGTCCTGCTGCTTAAAAGTATTTCTGTTCAAGAAAAGTTAATTAAGAAAAAATAACAAGCAAGAGGCAAGGAGAGAAAATTGAATGATCTCAGTAGTACTGAGGCTTGATTCAGCCTTCATCTTAACACACACACAGCTCTATCCTTCATGCACAGGGACTTGCTCAAGCTACAAGCTTGAACCCTGTCTCCCTGGCCTCGCTAGAACAGAAACCTGCTCCTACACTCATGTGCACCGTGAGTGGAAATAAAAGTGTCAAGGCTCTTTTCTTTCTGAATATGGAAAACAAATGCCTCTTTCTCCTCATATTTTAAAGGCTTCCTGTTTTTTGTGGAGCAGCTGACTCTATTTAAAACGTCACACAGGCACTTTATCTGTTTATTTATTAATTAATTTGTTCTCCCAGAACTTTCCTTACTCATCGAAGATTTGTTTGCTCAAATGACCACAGCTTCCCTTTTCTCAGAGCTTAACTTTGAAACCCAGATCCTGCCCCACCCCCTTGCTGTCATTAGTCATTTGTGCCTGGATCCAGGCTCTGCCTTGTGATACAGGAGAGACCCAGACTGGTCTAAAGCACCAGGGGTCTGGATCAAAGGGGGCACAGGTAGTGGGACAGGACGAAATTGAGAGGGAGGAGAATGTTGCAGCTGGGAAGTCTATCTTTGGGTGGCTTCATCTCAAGGGTTTTCCCAGCCCTCCAGCACCCACTGGGTCACTTCTTGCAGAGAATGGGTCCTGGGGGCTCCCTGCCATCCAGAACTGCTGCTCAATCTGTTTGCTCAACTCACAAAACAGCAGCAAACCCCAGAGGAGGAGGGGGCCAGGTATGGAAGGAGGCACTGCAGGGTCATCTCTGTCTCACTGTATGCAAACAAGGATCTGCAGCTCCCCGGCCATGACTCTGCAATGGGCAGTACAGACTGTCAGCTGTCTCTTCAGCAGTACTTAACTTCCAGTTTTCTTCCTAAAGACTTGGCAATTTATAGCAATAATCAAATTAGAGCACAGTGGAGCTGGCTGGTTCCACTGCATTCAGGTTTTTCTCAGTCTGCACATTGGTACCTTGGAATGAAAGCCTGGAAAAGATGTTTCCTTGGATGTCTCAGCCAAATTTACAACTAGCCCTCTCTCTGCCTATTGGTCTCTTCCAGTTCCTTACTCAGATTTGAGGCAATTTATACCTGCAATGAAGCAGCTGTCCATGGAGATAGCCAAGTTACTACATCAAAATGAAGATAAGTTTGCAAAACAGAGTAATAAGTTATTAATTAGTTCAGAGGGTAACTTTTGCAACCAATACTCTGAAAGTCATAAGGGAGTCAAGCAAAAATTTCCAGCTAAAATTGTTTATTCAGAAAACGCCTTTAAAGAGAAACAAAAATTACTGCTCACTCAAACGGTTCCTGTTCCAAGGAAGGAAGATCTCAAAGGAAACTTTTCCTAGCTGGGGGCGTTCTTTGTAACTTAGCCACCACATAAATCCAGGGAACACATTACATGAAATATTTTTTCTGTTTTCTCTAGTGATTTTCAGAAACACGACAAAGAAAGAGGTGACAAGCCCCTGAGAAAGAAAGGGGAAAAAAAATCAAACAAAGTTGTAAAAAGCTAAAAACGGGAGAGGAGACATTTTAACAGATAAATAAGATAAAGGACAAAGAGTGTTTGAATGAAGGTTAGCACAAAGGAGTCCTGGGGCTGACTTGGGCTCCTGGGTCCTGCCATACTATGAATATTAAGCAATAGCTTATCTTTTCCTCTGTCTTGCAACACACAGCTCCTCTCAGAGCCCCTGCCAGTGGAGATGCTAAAGTTCTTGATCACACCTAGATTCCAGAGAAGGCACATACCGAAATAAGAAGCACTCCTTTTTTTCTGCCCTATGATTCCTAGTGGGGTGTTATCCCCACAGAAATCAGCATCTTCTGTCAAATTGTCCTCAGAAAGGGACACAGATGGTCTCCACAAAAGCCCTGAGGCCATGCTGAGCAGAACTCCTCATTCCAGAGCAGCAAGACCTCCCCGACCAGGGAACATTTTAACTCTGCTCTTTAGAGCTCTGAGACCAAGAGCTGTAGGACTTCACCTACACTTTCTAACATTTCACTGCTGAACTTAGCCAGAAAATTATATTCACATCTAACTACTCACGGAAAAAATATACTGGCCAAAGGGCAGAAACTTACAATACCTGATAACCTCAATATTTCACTGGGTATGTGATTCCTGCAGCTCCCAAAACTGTCAGAGGAACTTGGTAAGAGTGGGGAGATGGGGGAGAAGCAGCTGTGCTTGCTCTCGAAAGTATGCCTCCTCTTTGAAGACAATTAGAAATTGTAGAAATACATAATAATACAACATTTACAATTTTTCTTTTACCAGTGTCATATGGAGCAGCCAGCTGCTGCCAGGGGTACTGTAGAGCAGGGAGTGCCCATACTTGGTGTGTTTGGGGCAATCTAGCTTTTCTCCCATTTGCTGGTTTGAACTGCAGCTCCAAGCGATGAGCAGTGTCAAATGAGAGGGAAGCATGGGGACAGCCGTATCTGTGTATTAAGCACAGATTTACCACTAGACAGAGAAAGAGGTTTTTAGTGTCAGGCAGTGCCTGTCTGAAGTCTTTCCTTCTCCTGCAAGAGCTGTATGAAAGAGACAAGGCCTTTGCTTAAGGACTTGTTTTTGAGTCTGGATTTTTCTCATGGCAATAAGCCAAGACTTCAGGTTTGGAGGACTGGTTTTGCATGGTCCTTTGAGCAGAATGAAGAAAACTCATACACAACCAGTTTGCAAGGTTTTTTATAAGATATGTAGGAAGAACATTTCCTTTCTGTCACCCACTGTGCTTATGGATGTTAGTTTTTTTAAACTTCATTCTACCATTTGCTGAAATTCAACAGAATTCAAGGGGTTTAAGGAAAGAAAATTGCTGTGTGTCCTTGTTAGCAAAGCTAACCCAATAATCAGTTTCACAGAACCACAGAATATTCTGAGTTGATAGCTAAAGCACAGCATGGGAGCAGACCAGAGATCTTTGGCCCCTCTCACACATTTGTTACCTTTGCCTGCATTAAGGAAGACAACTATGAGAATCTGGAATAACTCCAAACATTTGCCAGCTGGTTTTGAATGTTCTCAGCTGTGTGTGCTGTTGGATAATCTTAGACTTATTTTGTGCTGTTTGTTGCTGCCAGATAGTGTTACTGTTTAATGACAGTGTTAGAGGAGGCAAAAGTAGGTCCAGCTTCTGAGCTAGAAATAATCCAACATAGCTCTGGCTGAAAGTTAATGCAGTCTGAAAAGAGAAAAAAAAAATTCTCCAGTGCATTAATTTGGCTGGTCCTCCTAATACTTGTGGGAAAATAAACAATTTTCAGACCTTTAGTTTTGGTTTTCTTCCCTGCCATTATTAAGGCCAGTACTTGTCTCTGATATGAAAAAATTCAAGTACTGACTGAAGGTCTTTGCAGAATTTTTGTCAGATAAGTCTGTTCAACCAGGAGAATTTTCTTGGTTACTTCCAAGACTCACAGACTCAAAGAATGGTTGAGGCTGGAAGGGGCTCGTGGAGGTTGTCTGGTTAAACATTGCTCCCTTAACCTTGCAACAAATTTTAATGATTTTCCATCCAAGTTTATGGAATTTTTCTGATTTACTCCTAGATTCAAATAGAAACTCTCTAGGCAGTCAAATACTCCTGCTTTCTGAACACTTACCCAGCAGTTCAATGACCCACTATTATTTTCCCTTAAAAATAAAATGCTCCATCTTGACCCCTAAAGTCACAGTCAGCTTCTTCCCAGCACAAGGTCTAATTAAAGACACAAGTGATCTGATAGAAATTTTGCCAAAGTCTGTGAAAACTGCATCAGGATTTACTTAGAAAAGTCAATGTTTTTATTCAGTGAATTAATTCAAAACAGATTAAACTCTCAGTTAAAAATACTATAGGTCTGTTCAAAAACATATATATTGGTATTTTATCTATTTTTATTTTTTAAAAATCTCCTGCTCAGGTTTTTTTTTTTTTTTTTAAATCTCTCCTTCAAATTCTTCTCACTCTTTCAGCTATCATTTTTCTTTGCCTTATAGAAATGTTCCACTATCTTATTTTAAGTATGGAAAGTAATCAATGATTTGGATATTATTAACCTGTTCACATCTCCTCAGTCAGTCTGATCTGGGTGAAATTTATGCCACCAAAATCTGTAGTTAGCTGTTAATAATTAACTCTCATTTCTAGAAGTATCTAATAAATCAGCTATGGTTTTGCTCTCAGAGTCCAGAATTAAAAGTGTGGTGAGAGTACTATTCTTGAAGACTCAGTTCTTCTAAACCTAAAACTTGTAGGCATTTCTGGACAGCTAGATTCTATCAGTAAATAAAAATATGTCACTCTTTCCCAGAAAAGAAACATTTCATCCCAAATCTGAGCTGTTTTGGGAACGTTGGAATGTTTCTTTTTGTTCCTTGGAAACAAACAAACAAATGTTAAATGCATACACATTTTAAAAGCCTTTTTGATTACAGATATGTGAAAAACTAAAAAAAAAAAAATCTAACATGTGGTTCCAAAAATATTCATGTCTTTTGAATCTATAGATATTATTTGCACTGAATTGAAATCCTGTGACTGTTGGATTTGGACTGTGCCTGCTATCTGGTGAAGGGATGTAGGTAGACCCCCAGAGCCAGCCTGGACTCTGTAAGCCTCTGCCAGCCTGTGATACCCTGGCAGTTTTCCCAGAGTGAGCTGGCTCTGTCTGAGATTCAGGGGGATTCATCTTCTCTATCTTGCCACCTCAGAGCCTCTTTGCACAC
>VYZT01001441.1:28117-49211 GCA_013400735.1 Pomatostomus ruficeps
AACCCCAAAGGCTGCCTGTGTACAAAGACTGGACAAAATGCATAGTGTGCTTCAAAGCACCCCACTGCGCAGAGGAGCAGGGCCCTGGTGTGGACAGGCACATCTGTGTACAGGCAGCCTAAGCAGGGTTTCCACAGGCCAGATCAACTCTCAGGGCCATATGATTGAGATTACGGGCAGGGGAGGCCCACAAAGGGGATTAGGGCTCTGGAGCATCTCTCTTGTGAAGAAAGGCTGAGGGGGAAGGGCTTGTTTAGCCTAGAGAAGAGAAGACTAAGAGAGGGTCTCATCACTGCATATAAATATTTCAAAGGCAGATGTGAAGAGGATGGTACCAGACTCTCTTCAGCGGTGTCCAGTGACAGGACAAGGAGCAATGGCAATAAACTACAGCACAAGGAGTTCCATTTCAATAGGAAGAACTTCTTTACACTAGGGGTTGCAGAGAGCTGGAACAGGCTGCCCAGGGAGGTTGTGGAGATGTGGTCATGTCTCTCTGGAGACATTCAAATCCCACTTGGAGGTGTTCCTGTGTCACCTGCTCTAGGTGACCCTGCCTTGGCAGGGGGCTTGGATGAGGTTATCTCTAGAGGTCCCTTCCAACCCTAATAATTCTGTGAGATGGTTTTCAAAAGGTCTAGAAGTGCCCTTACAACTGGAATTTCACTCTTACCTCTAGGCCACTGAACAGACAAGTAAGCACCATGAAGGAGCACAGTGTTTTGCAAGAGTGAGATTCTCTCAAGGAAACTTGAAATTATAATTGTGTGCTGTCTTCATCAGCCTGACACAGGCTTAGGAAATGAATAGTAGTCTTGTTCAAATAGAACAGGAAAATGGCTCAGTACTGAAAATGTTCAGATCACTGCATAGACACCATGAGAGCTCCTGTGTGCATCTGGTGCTCTGGAGATGTGCAGCTGGTGCAGGGGGGTAGGACGAGCAGCAAGCAGCTGCTCTCTGAGGTACGTTCCCCTCGGGACTGAGCATATCTCTAGTCAGAAATATGTCAGGGAGTTAGTGCTGGCTGAACCAGAAGTCCCACCCAGCTGAAACAGCCAGTGGGGACTGTGGAGCAGTGCTGCCAGGGGAGTCACACTGCATAGGGATAGAGAAGACGGAGCAGCACTGGATGCCTCTGTGTGAGGGCAGCCCTGTGTTCCAAACCCTTCAGAGTGTAACCCACCTAGACTATGAGGGGCAGACTGAGGCCAGCCCCTGTCTCCTCCCAGGGTCTCCCCATTGCCCTTCTGCTAGTCCCTGGCACCAGGAAACTTCATGCCTGGCAGCTCAGCCCGTTCAGCACAACCCTCTTATTTGAAATGGTGTCCTCACCTGCCAAGAAAAAGCCCAAGCATGCATAGCAAGACTGGAGTCCACACCAAAAATCCTGACCAACCAAGAGGTCTGAGGGGTAATTTAGGGATCTGTCAAATGAGGGAAATGTGTTGAACATGAGCCTCTCACTTGCCAGCTTCTACTCTACCCCAGAAACAGAGGAAAAGGGAAGTGCCACCTTCTCCAGATCCTTTCATTTAATAAACTTATGCTCAGCTAGCCTGTGTGAAAGGAGACCAGATTCCTGCTTTCATTACAGACCTCTGTAACCTGATACTTAGGATTGTTTCCATCCATGGTGTTCCCTTATTTGTCTGGGTTGCACCATGTCTTCTCTCGATTCCTTGCTTTAAACGGTGTCCCTTTTAAAACCCTCTCCAAGACTTCTGACTCATCCTGCTTACTACAATTGGAGTCCAGAGTCTTTCTCACCTGAAGGGCTCTGTCATTTTTAGATGCCATCCTAGGCTTAACCTGTAGGCCAAAAAATATAAATCTGACACAAATGGGCAGTTTAGCCTCACTATGAACAGAGACTTCTTTTCCCTCTCAAAGGAAGCTGGATCTCCTATGGAATAAATGCACCCTTAGGTAATTTTAGTCTCCAGTTTAGATGTGCTTAGATTAGTGTAACGAGGACCTTTCTAAGGCTGTCCTGACTCATTGGCAAAAAGAACCCTTGTGCAAAGGGAGAATGAAAATCTGTGCTGTTGCATGTTGTTTTCAGTCACTAACTCAGAATTGCAGCAAGGCTCCCACGCCCCAGCTCTCATTAGCAGCAGCCCACAGTGGTCCCACACGTAACATGGATTTACTTCCACTCTTCTCTTGCTACACTCCAGTAGATATGACTATTTAGTCTTGTCCATTTCACAAAGATACAAAAGACTGAGAAGATACAGTCCATATTTTCCTTGGCCCTCAGCATGTCTCCCACAACCTCGTTTTTAAATTGCTTCACCTGTATCCATTGATATATGGGCAACATATGTCAAGATAAATCTTTCACCTTACCCTCCACTGACACATTACAAAGGTAACAGCTGCCACTAGATTTTCATTAACCTTTTTAGAAGATCTTTTACTAACCTATCCCCAATCCAAATCTCCTACTGCTGAGTGTAATTTGTTCCACATCCAGACAGCAAAAATATCTATGTTCTGATGAAATGCGTCTTACATAAATTAAAAATTAAGGATTTTCGAGTTTGTTTTAAGAGCTAGGTGTAAAGAAAAAAATGCTGAAGCATTTATGAGTGCAAAGAGGACCCCCATCTGTATCACTGTCCTTTAAAACCTGTCCCCTGGGTCTCTTAAATGCAGCTAGAAAGAAAATATCTTATACCATATCTGCATATACTAGATTGCTGTCTGCATTTTGCTAGTGAATACAGTTTTCATTTAAGCTTAGTTGAGAAGACAGGCATACATTCATTTTTAGGTATGTCATCCACTTCTGCAGGGATAAAGATCAAAATCCTTAATATCCTTCTTCTAGCCTTCTTTAAACAGAGACTTACACACAGATTTATTTCAATTCCAGTTGATAATGACTTATAAGAGTCTTGATGTCTTTGGAAAAATCAGCCTTGGCAGTTCTCCATTGACCCCCATAGTCAAGAGCACCACATCAGTTTGAAATGGCTTATTTCTGTGCCTGAAAAGAAAAGCCAATCTACTTATATATTAGGTCAATTATTTAAATTAAATATTGTCATAAGTCTCCCTTTTTTAAGTGTGCTTGGCATGATTTGGGTTTGTTATTTTCACGAGATATCATCTAAATATTTATTGCATTGTTATTTGTATTTAACATAATCTGCCATCAGCGCCAGGGGTTAATGGATTTACGTTTTGCATTAGGGGAGACCAGCATGTGGGTTGTATTTCAGCTACAGTAAGTGGTACTATGCTCATGAAATAACAAAAACTTTTGTGCAGCCTAAGTTATTTAGAGGAGAAAAAAAATCGATACAGCATAGAAAATAAAAAGAGTAAACATGCAAATTAACTCCTGGCACATATTTTGTTCTGGGCTGTAATACCCCTTTTAAGATTGCCCCTTTTTAATAGCTTGCGAAAGAATTTCTTGCATAATAGCATTTTAGTCATCACGTTAATGTCAACAAACAAGGCAGATTAATGCTTATAATCCTGAGCTGTCTCACACTCTGCTTATTAGAACTGTAGGCAGATCTTCATTAGGATGAATGACATCTGAATCTATAAGCTCATCACAACAGAGGCACCTTCTTGCTGTGGTGTCACCCTGCAGATGACAATGTCGGCCATTATGAATGACACTCCACAATTCGTTACTTCCTGCCTCAAATTGCAGTTAATCTTTCATCCAAACTGTACACATGTGCAGCTTTAAGTGGGCTATCACAGCAAGTACCCAGTAATGCTGCAAGCACATGGAGAATGACAGAAGGTAAATTGCTTGTCAGGAGGTCTGTATTTCAATTCACAGCATATTCCAAACACGTTGTGGTGAAAGCTCTCCACAACAGCTGCTTTCATTGCTAACTATTTTTGATGTAAATGTCAATAAAGCTCCAGGCCCTTTCATATTTTTGGCCAAGACTGTCCATCTTTCCCTATGCAGGCTGGCAGGTTGAGCTCCATTTATCTACTCTTAGGAACATGTCCTATAATAATGATTGTCTCTGGAGACCATTTAGAGTGATTGAAAGCAGTGACTGGGACAATAGGCTGCTGAATTTCATTGCTGGATTGGGTTGACAGGTGACTGCTTTTATATCCTCTGGAGGAGAGACGGAAATAAAAACACAGTTATATCTAGTCAACAGACAGGCATCTACCGATTGCAAATCTATACCTTCAGTTTACCCTTCTCATCGGAACAACTTAGCCACAAATTATTACAGGATCCTCATATTTCTCCAGTGGTCAGAGGGTTTTCAGAAGAAAGGAAGAAGGGAAAGATATGTGTTGCCTCACTAGAGGTGAGAAGTAGGGAAAGAACATGTCACAGGCTGTATAGCTCCACCAGTTTCAGCGCCAGCTGCTGCTTTTAGTAGCTGCAGTTAAGATCTTCATTTTACTTTAATGAAAATCTCTGGGTGTTACAGAAAGAAATTTCCCTTTTAATCAAAGAGGCCATGAATGTTATGCATTGCCCATGAATTTTAACACACTGTAACAGTGTCCTGTTTTTTTGTCTTGCATTTAAGCAAAAGTTCTGTAAACTTATTAAGCTTACTGTGGATATTTTTTCTTTTATGAAGTTGATAATTAACATACCACAGGGTTTTCCAAAGGAGATGGGAAGATGATCAGGTAGAATTCTGAAAACAGTATGGCAAACAGTCCAAAATATTCACTCTGCACCAGCATCTGGCTCTTTGTCAGACCCCAAAGACTGTTGTTCTGGCACCTTTGAAATTCTCTGTGAGTCCATGTAGTTGCCCATGGTTACACAGCAGCTGGGATCTGGCTTCCTCATCTTCCCTGCTATCACATTCACTCCCACCTCCATTTACCTTTGCTTCTGTAAATCACATCCACTTCTGTCCATCAGTGGTGCCCATTGCAGTGTTGCTTCCATTTCCCTGTCTAATTTGCAGACCAGGGAAAGAGGGTAAGTAGGAGTTTACCCTTGCCCATCTCCTTGTGTCTAAATCTGCATGATGTAGTTTTGTTCACATTTTACATTGATTTTTGTTTACTAGAATTTCTACAATGCTGAGAAGCTTTCTGTGGCTCTAGGCAATGCTGACACAAGTTGTGAGAATAATATGATTAAAAGCAGCTAACTACCCAGCTGTTAGAGTCACATCTCTAAAAAAACCTAATTCAAAAAACTCGATGCTGTACTATCTGAGTTCTAACCTTCAATTAAAAAAACCCCCAAACAACTGAGTGCTTTTTGGCTTCTGTAAGCCTTATATAACAGTTTTATTTTGAAATTTTGGGGGTATTTGGGGTTTGCATGATGAAGTGTTGGTAGAGGGAGGGCTACTGGGGTGGCTTCTGTGAGAAGATGCTAGAAGCTTCCCTCATGTCCAGTGGAGTCAATGCCAGATGGCTCAAGATGGACCTGCAGCTGGCCAAGGCTGAGCTAATCAGTGATGGTGGTAGCACCTCTGGGATAACTTGTTTAAGAAAGAGGAAGAAAAAACCATGGAGTAGGAGCAGCTGGAGAGAGGAGTGAGATTACCTGAGATTAACATCTCTGCAGACGCCCAGGTTAGTGAAGAAGGAGTGGCAGGAGGTGCTCTCTGGAGCTGAGATTGCCCTAGAGCCCATGGGGCAGCCCAGGGTGAGGCAGGGTGTGCCCCCACAACACATAGAGGTCCATGGGGGAGCAGAGATCCACCTACAGCTCGCAGAGGACCCCACAATGGAGCAAGTAGATATACCCAGCATTGAGTGTGACCGCATGGGAAGCCCGCAATGGAGCAGGTTCCTGGCAGGACCTGTGGCTCTGTGGAGAGAGGAGCACACCCAGGAGCAGGTTTTCTGGCAGGACTTGTGATGCCACCAGAACCCATACTGCAGCAGTTTGGGAAGAGCCTGTGGGAAGGACTCACGTTGAAGAAGTTTAGGGAGGACTGTGTCCCATGGGAGCGACGCCATGCTGGAGCAGGAGCAGAGAGTGAGGAGGAAGGAGCAGAGACAATGTGTGATAAACTAACTGCAGCTGCCATTCCCCATCCCCTGTGTTGCTGAGGGGGAGGAGGTAGAGAAATCAGGAGTGAAGTTAAGCCTGGTAAGAAGGGAGGGGTGGAGGGAAAGTGTCTGAAGATTTAGTTTTTATTTCTCATTACCCTACTCTGATTTGAATGGTAATAAATTAAATTAATTTTCCCAAAGCTGAGTCTGTTTTGCCCATGCTGGTAATTGCTGAGCATTCTCCCTGTCCTTATCTTGACCCACAAACCTTCCATTTTGTTTTCTCCCCACCTTCATCCAGCCAAGGAGCAGAATGATAGAGCAGCTTGGTGGGCACCTGATCTCCAGCCAAGGTCAACCCACCACAGTGGGAAAAATACCTACTATGTGACAAATATTCATAGAAATTTTATTTCTCCATGGAAATAAAACCAGCTCATTTGAATAAGGCTCACATTATAGATTCAATGCAAATTTTCTTTTGAAGGAGAAAAAGAAGCAATTCTTTCCAATTCCTGAATAACAATTTTATATACATTTTTGCTTAAATAAATGTACCTGATAGGTTGCCAAAGGGATACATTCTAGTTTAAGGCCCAAAAATCGGTTTGGAATGTTCAAAACCTGATTAATATTATAAACACTGGGCCCCTTGTAGCAGATCCTGAATGCCAGCTTACCAGTTTGTGCAGGCTTCCACAAACTGGGGATAGAAATACTTGATGCCTTGCAGGCCGTGAGAGGAGGCTGGGTTGCCAAAGAGCATTATGTTTTGTTCTTTTTCTTTTTAACGTTCTTGTTTCATCTGGGACAGAGTTAATTTTCTCCTTAGCAGCTGGCACCGTGCTGTGTGTTTGGATTTAGTATGAGAATATTTGTTAACAAAGGAAATAAAGCACCTGAAGTTTTTGTAAAACTATGCAAAGAGGCTATTACGAATGTCTTTCAATATATTGGTTAAACTGCCAGACTATAAAGATCAAAAGTAAATTCCAAAGCAAAGAAATAGATTGTCCAAGAAGAGAGGACAGGTGAAACAAATAACCCATGCTTTGTTTACATACCAGTTTGAGTCTGTGCAATGGGAGGTTAACAGTTGGGTTAAGACAGTCTAGCAAGAGGAGCCCATTTCACATGTCTGAAAATGTAGCTGTCACTCAGGCTCTATGTTTTTCCTCATCCTTACCCCAAAGAAAATTGTGTGTGAATCCATACCTTAAAAGGTTGGCTTTTTTTTCTTTAAAAATTGCCATTTCTTTCTAAAAAGAAAACTAGATGAAAGATTGATTGTGTTGTCAAGAAATGCACTAGAAGCCAGCAAATCCATAATATTTAGAAGTTAGGAAGTTTTCTGTATGCAGTAACATCCACTAAGACATAAAAATAGAAAGTTACTGAGTTTCACTCCCTCACTACAGAGGCAAAAGCATTACAGTGAAAATACAGAAACGTGTTCTAATCTATTGCTTAAAAAAATAAAGTTTTGTTTTATTCACAGAGGTGTGAAAGCACATGATCTTTCCATCAGCTGGGACCAGATTGCCCTAGAAGGACACTCAGAAAGAAGGAAGAGCAGGGAAATGAAGACCAGGTTATTTAAACAGAGAATGTAAAGTCATTTTGGTCATTTTTAGATGTGTGATTGTTTCTTCAAGTAATAGTTTTTAGAAAAATATTGTCCACTCATTTTTAGTAATTGTTCTCAAATTGTTTTTATGGGCAAGCTGCCAAAGAAATATGGCCAGCTGAGGCAATTTTCTATTACTTTGGAAACAACTTAAAAGTAAGGAAGCTGTTTACTTGTTTGTTTTTTATTTTATGTAACAAGTTACTGTCAGATGTCTTTTGTAACCAGCATTCACCTTTTGATTCTCTCTGCTTTTCCAGAGAGATACACAAAAGATTTGACATATGGTCCCAGTACATTGAACAACTTAGGTTTGCTAAGATCTTCTGTAAATGTTTTGTAGATTTTCCCTTCTTCAGCATTGCTGTGGGTTAGATAAGCCCTGTCTTGAACTCTGTGCAGAACTCATTCAGTAAAGGCTTATGTTAAAATCATTATCCCAGAGTAAATGTCTACCAGGACTAGATTACCTCTGTGATCTCTCATGGAGGTGTCCACAGGATGGAACATGTTAGATAATGTATCTGTGCATCTCCATACCTCTGGTAAAAAGAGCTTGGTATCTGTTGAAGATTTTGAAATATCAGTGTTAGTAGAAGTCCAATCAATTGTCCTCCTCATCAGAGGAGGTTTGATCTGGTATTTCAATTGTTAACAGGCATTCTCCTTTAATAGTTACAGGGTCTTAACTTTTTTTTTTTAGAATGTCATTAAATTTTAATTTAATTTATCCCATGTGGCTTTTGGTACCTCACTGAGGTAAGCTAGGCTCAGTGGAAGGGGAGAGAGACATAGTTCAAGGGTGTGAATCTTAATGCACCATCACAAAACTCAATCAACCTAAGATGTAGGGCACCTAGATTGCTAACTTGCTAACACTTCAATTATACATCTAAACTTAAACAGAATGAATGGCCCTCAGTAAGGTGAAAGTCAATGTAGATATAAACACACTTCATGACTTCCTGGCATAGTGGGGTGTCACACACTAAGCTGATGTGAGACATTATCAGCCCTGAAGAGTGGGTGGTTGACAAGCATTCCCTACTCTGTGAAGTACTGTGTGAAACAGCAGCCAGATGCAGCATGCCAGATCTACAGTTTCCTACTAAAAACATTTCTCTGAGGAAGGCCAATATTTGTGGCCATTTCAGGTATGGAACCCACCTGAATAATAACTAATTAATATAAAACTATTGATTTTAAACTTCTTCTGTGTATTTTCATTCTTCATCAAACTCTACAATGAAAAATTTCAGTAAAAATATTCATTGTGTAAAGTGAACTCTGGCTTATTAAAATATTCAGTAATTCTGAATAAAGAATGCTCTCGCAGACCAACTTGAAAGTCTGATAATAGTCTGTGTCACATCAGCAGTGCTGTAGCTGCACTGCATTTGGCTTTTGGTGAGTGTATTTAGCTTGCAGTATTAGATGAATAATTAATCTAAACTTCTCTTAAAGAAGGATGCAAGGCATAGCCTGGAAAATGTTGCAAGCAGTAAAGCAAAATTTTGACATATGAGGACATGAAAAAGTCGGTTAGGCAAAGGGAGTAATAAGGACTTTTATTTAGAGTAAAATGACTTTTTATTTTCTATAATTTTCTCATTTAATTGTTCACAATGGAGAAGTTAATGTTCAAGAGAGGAGTTCCAATTAGCCCACATCAAAAAGGC
This sequence comes from Pomatostomus ruficeps, assembly GCA_013400735.1. Classification (NCBI taxonomy): domain Eukaryota; kingdom Metazoa; phylum Chordata; class Aves; order Passeriformes; family Timaliidae; genus Pomatostomus; species Pomatostomus ruficeps. Next base: position 37,400 of record VYZT01001441.1, read on the forward strand.
AGAAGGAGAGTTTATCTCCAGAAAAGTGTATCACTGTCCTGCAGTTCCTGCAACCCAGTATCAGATGCATCTCCTGAACTCTCAAATCAACTTACCTAAAACACATCTACCACAGACTTACAACAAATCATTGAGGAAGCAAATTTATGCAGTAGTGACTGACTGTTAATTAAATGTGATGGCTTGAGGTATCAGAGTAACATGGAAAATTTGTCCATTGCTATATGTTATGTAAGGGATGATTCATCCCTGAAAATACCTCAAAGAAGAGGTGCAACTCAATTATCTTCATGCCAACTGCACCTCTGACATGATATTGCTCCTTTGAAAGCAGCTGACTTCTTTTCTAGTAGCATCATTAATTTGTGCTTATTATAAGGCCAGTCTGAAATTTATGAAGACGAGTTGGCATATAAATACACGTCCAGAAGGAATGTGAAAAGGAAATGCATTGAAGTATGCATGATTTCAGGCATCTATTTCATTGAGTAGGGCATGTCTTGAAAAGAACATTTATGAAAATGTTCCAAATGGTGATTGCTGGGGCAATGGTGGCTTGGTTTTTTTTCGTTTTTTGAATATCTTTGGTTGCTGTCATTGGCATGATGATAAGGAAAAAAACTAAGAAATGTGAAAGGAGAAGCACAAAACTGACAGCCCATCTTTTCTAACATTGATACATATATTTGCTCTTCTAATATTCTATAATATATTATTACAATTGGAATTTCAATTGGTTCATGCATTCACACACGTGGAGTAGGTGGATGTGAATAGTCTTTATTGGAACAGAACATTGTAAGAAACCATTATAAAATCTGTTTTCATAACCAGGCAAAGTTTTGACCTTGTAAAGTCTGCCACTGGGCTACAGTTTTTAACTCCAGCATAAATCTGTGCTGAAAATATGCTGGAAAACCCAGACAACTGTTTCACTCTTTTGATTGCAGCATCCTAATGAAGTTTTCCTGGTTTGCTGGTTAGAGCCTTTTTAAGATTATCCAGTCAGAGACTGAAAATAGTAGAAACATTATCAGATAGAAAGCTTCAAGTTGTTAGTGCTTTTTATAAACATCTTTTAAGTGTTTTATAAAAGGGTCTGAGACACCCATGACCCACTCACAGAAAATCTGTGTGAGAAAGAAAAGTCACCCTGTGTGAAGCATCAGGAAAAATGCAAACCCCTGAGAAATTCTGGTTAGGTTCTCAACTTCACAGTGTCTCAGGTGGACCCGCTGTATGAAGCTGAATCAAAATCTGAAAAAAACCCCAGCTCTACATGAATAGCACAGTAATCTATTTATCACTGCTTGCGAGGGCTTTTGTTTTCAAGAAATGTACTGAACTCTGATTAGAATCAGTGATAGAAATAGGAGAGAGTAGGCATGAATAATGTTTCAGGCACACCCTTTTTTTTTAGGACATAAGAAAGGGTAAGAAAAATTTTCACACACTCTTTGCATCCTGCTGGGGTCAACCTTTTGCATCTTGAATGCTGTGGGCCTCACAATAAAGCACTTCAGTTATTTCAGACTAGCAAAGCTTCTGGCATGGGTCAGAAAGACCAGGCAACAGATGCTGCACAGATAAGGTAGAATATGTTCCCCACAAAAGAGTGAAAAAGTTTAAAAGCCACAAAGGAGAAGTGAGAGAGATAGCTCCCTCCTTGCTCAGTGTATGGGTGTGGATGAGTCAAGGGAACACACAGTGGGAAGCTGGCTCCTGATTTTCCCAGTGCACAGGGCTGAGTTTATTAGTAATTCCTTCTCGCTTCTGTGCAGGGACTGAGTCTGTGCTCTTTAGCTGCGTGCCAGCAGGACAGGACGTTGGTATGGGGAGGGAAGATTGCAGAGGGAAGCGCAGGAGTCCTTGCTCCGGGATGGTGGTGCGGGCTGTCAGGAGCGAGCAGGCAGCAGCGCAGACAATCGCAAGCAGGGGGAGAGTACACGCTTCTCTCGTGGCTCCCTTTGATGCCTGGATCAGATCGTCTCTTGGACCAGCAAACTCTAACACCTCTTCTGAAAACAGCTCCAACTGGTGATGAGCTACATCTGGCCTGTGAAATGAAAATAGCAAAACCTTTGATTGAGTCCAAGTTAAGTGGATCTTCATCATCTGCTCAGTCAACTTTTGCCAAGATGAATGATACTATGACAGTATTCTAATAATTTCTGAGGTGGATTCCCTCCTTTTTTCATCCATCAGCAAAGAACAAACTGCTAACACTTTGAAAATTTACTGCCTTCTAAGGGAGAAATTTTGCTCTTTTCAAATACATCCACAGCATTTCACCAAGTGAAACAGAGTGCTATGTGTAAGCCTGAATCAACCTAAAAACACAGACCTCAGTGTTGAAAGCCTGAATCAGATTTTTAAAATTGTCACAGAGCCTGTTTTTACATTGTTTATATGTCAGTGTTTTTCCTATAAGTTGTTGTAATATTTGACTGGACCTGGATATTTTCTTTTCAAAGAGGATAAACTAGCCTGACAGAAATAATGGTCTCCCTTTGCCACCTCTACCACAAAGCAAATAACAACATATCTTTAATAAAATGTTCGCAATGGAAGTTTCTAAACAAACAGAAACTTTGGCACTTAGGGTTCAACCATACAATGATCATTTGTGCTATTCTGCAAATTTTTTGGAAAGTGCTGGATTTCTGTACTTGCTGTACAGTGCATTGAGGCTCCAAGTGCTGAAGGTAAGTATTAAATGGCTCCAACACAATTTCCCACATGTCAGTATTTCAGTATATTAGAAGATATTCAGCAGCTATGCAAAGCAGACACCCATGGCTTCCTTGCCACAATGTCTGTCTGTGGCAGGCATAGAACATGTCAGGACTCTGCTTCCCTCCTGGCCCTTCAGTTTCTGTGTACGTCCTGGTATTTTTCCAAATGAGGTACCCAGATACTGTATACATACATTTCCTACATACTGACAGGAAAACTCTGCCACCTCCTAAATATGAGAGGGTGCAATCCCCTAAAACCTGAACTTGTCTTTCCGTCTGAACTTGGGGAACAGTGGACTCTTCACCTGCCCCAGTTCTGCAGAGAATGCAGAGAACATTTGCTCCACAACACACATTTAGCTAAGTTAGGGCACAATTAAAGCCGCAAAAAGTCAAGCAAAGCAATACAGCTGTATTTTTGCCATGGAACCATGGTAAGATCTAGTTTCTCTCAGCTCCCTACTTTACTGAAAATGAGGAGTTTTACCATCCTGCAAAACAACAGCCTAGCTGGCATTTCTCTCTCCCTGTCCCTCACAGTCTGATGTCTGCCCTGACTGGTTAAACACTAGCAGCTCTTTCCTGACACAGAAGGGTGGAATAATGCAGTAGCCTGTCACAGATTTCAGAAATGGGATGTTTCTTTTCCCTGCATCAAACAAAATCATGTTAAGCTTTGTTTTCCTTCAGCTGATATAAGAGGAGTTGTCTGTTTTTTCAAATAGCACATTTGACACTACCTTTCCCCTATATCCATCCTCTCACTGGCTTCAATTCCTCTGTTTTCTTCTTTTTTTCCTTCTGTTTTCCCTTTCCTTTCCACTTTCTCTTCATGTCCACTCTTAATCTCTTACTTGACTACCTTCATCTTCTCCAGACCCACCTGCTGGCCCTGTCTGAGGTGCTGCTGGCAGTCCTTTTCCTGTGGGGACTATAACTATGGGCTTTATTTACTTCCTCCTGCCCCAAAGGTGGACTGCATTTGGCTTCCAAGTTTGTGCTATTCTCTTTTAAAGATGCCTCACTGCTGCCATATGTCAGCATTTCTACTGGACCTTGTTGATTTTCTTATGCCATGAACTGAGATGCCACCTCACTCAGAGGGTTTACAGTTATTTAACAATGTCAGATTTTACCCAAATTGCTTTTAAGATTTTGGGGATCAATTGATGGGTTTGAAGATGTGGACAAATGCTTTGAAGAAAGGAATGATAGTTTTGAACAAATCAGATTTTTGTTAAATTGTAATCTGATATAATGCGGTTTCCAACAATGGCCACAGAAAATTGTCCTGTCTTTTCTTGTGTCTGGCCTTCAATAGCTGGAAACAATAGTATAGATAGATGGTTAAATAGGTAGTTATGCATTACATTTTTTTATGGAGATGGAAAACACAGAGAGAAAAATTTTATCACTGGGATTATTCAGAGCCAGATTTTAGAGGGAAAGACAAGTAATTAGTCTCAGTTTAATCACTAGTGGGAGATAGTTCACATTACCAAATGACTTGATGTTTCAGCACAAATGACCAACTGTGTTCAGAGAGGTCCAAGACTCTGTCAGCATGGCTGGAGACTAAATCACCTTTCCTCTTTATAGTAGATTGAGTTGTCCTTCCAAATCGGGGTTAAGGTCATTGGCAGGGCAGTCTGAGAATGAGAGCATCTGTCTGAAATATACCTGGACTGTGGATGTATTCAGAAATTCAATTTCTGACGCTGCTAGTTCCTTGACCTTCACAAGCACACAAAGCCTATGAAAAGGGAAAAAAAAAAAAGGAAAAAAACCTTTGACTTCAGCTTCAAACTCCTGAATGGACCATCAAGAGCTGCTGAATATATTACAGAGCCAAAAATAATCATGTGCCATGCAGAAAAAGTACATGCATTTTATCTTAATTCTAGCATATCTGCTCTGTTTCCTTTCTCCACACGCACTCACCCCTCTGCCTGCAAATTATTTCAGTTTCCCTCAGGCTCCATTGATGACAGCTAGACATTTTCTGAAGTCCTTGAGCAATCATGCCTTAGAGTAGATACACTGAAACCACCACACCAAACAGACAAGCGCAGGAGTCCTAAACACACGTTTGAGCATTTTCCCCCACAAGTTTGTGTCGGGAGGGATGTTTTGCATATGCTGCTGAAGTACAGGCTTCCAAGTGCCTGGGGAACCAGGGTCCCTCACAGCTGAGCGGCGGTGGCGGGTCTCAGGGGGGTTGCAGGGCTCCGCAGGGCCGTGCTCGTGGGGCTACCTGCTCTAGCTCCGCACAGCAACAGTGAGAGCCATATGTGGAGCTGCAGGAAAACAGATGCTGTTTCTCCATTTGTGAAATCAAGTTGTTGGAAAGTAGTCAGCTTTCCGATGTACAAGAGAGAGCTCATCCGATCAACCTGCAGAGACAGCATGAGCTTCTCTTTCTAAGAAATATTTGTCAATATTTCCAAATTTTTGGTGGATAGAATGGTGCAAGAAATAATGGTATTGAAATAATCAGCTGATAAATGGCTTTGATAATAGGCAGGTTTTTGATGACCTGTGATTTTCATAACTAAAGGGGCTGTGCGACCTAGATTTTGACTGCCAGATCTGCTTCCAGGCACACATCTCTAGATGTACTGTAGGTTTACTGTAACATCTTGATTTATTATATAACAGACATAACCACCCAGTTAGATTTCTTCTTACCATCAAAACCATAACATTATTACCCTAGAAGAAAATGAAGAGTGTTGTGTTCTCAGAGAAGCTTCAAACATCTTTGTGTTAAACTCAAAATATGTAGCTTCTCTTTTATTATCAACTGAAAATGTGTGCTCTAATAGTAAAATGCCTAATTCTTAAAAAAAGAGAATAATCCGAACTGATATTCTAAATCACTGCAACATAGTGAAATATAATTGTATGTAATTTTTTGTCCTTTAAATATGCAATTTATCAGAAATGCAAAGGTTTAAAGATTCTGTTGGGTCCAGTGTCCCCAAGACTGATAAAAGTAATCTTTTCTATTACTCTGCTTAACAGAACAGTTTAAGATACTAGACACAATTAAAAAAGACTTACTGGAAAATAGCAAACAAAGACTAGTGTTCTTTTACCAGGATTATACTCTTTAAGGCTCTCTGCCAAGTTCCCTAGGATATTTTGTCAACATGTTAGGGTCCTTCACATTTCTCTCCAGTGTATCTATTTCCCACTGGTTCTGACCTGTGGGAATCTGTCCTAATTTTAGTGTTAAATCTACCTCTTTCCAGCAATATAAGCTTTTATGTTGATTGTATAAAGAATTTAGGATATTAGCTGCTCAGAATTACATTTTGGATATCTAAAATAGGTGGGGTAGGAGGTATGTAACCAAAAGTCAGACTCCAGTTTGAATTTGTGTCAGAAGGCAAAAATTACGCCAGTTATCTCCAAAAGATTTAGCTGCATGAGCAGTTTGTCCATGTCTTTTGAATTTCTTTAATTAAATAAACTGTGTCTCACTGTTGCGATGCAATCCTTGTTAAAGGTGAGGATCATGGCCACACCAGCGCTGACATTTGTGTTCAAACATGGGCTCTTTTATAAATCATGAAAGGTGCAGCAGTTCAGCTTACCTTGCCTTGGCTTCCAACCCACAATATTATCCAAACTGCATAAATTAAACTAAATCCATGTTAGTGCCCGGCACAAGAATCCTCAAGCACAATAGCAATTTCTATTGAAAGGATGAAGATCATCTTTGTGGAGAAGGAAGTACCTTCTCTGGAGCTGATCCGAAACCAGTGATCCTCAAATGCAAATCCTTGCATTGAGAGAGCAAGGTCCTTCTCCCTGACTTTGCCTTCCTTAACCAGCACTATGTGCACTCTGGGAGGTCTGTATGGGACTGTGTGTGAGTTTATCTGTTTCTCTCTCTTGAATACACACATGTGCAAACACACCTAGAAGTAAACAAAGGGTAATGGCTTTAAACTGAACAAGGGTAGGGTTAGATTAGATGTTAGGAAGAAATTCTTTACTGTGAGGGTGGTGAGGCATTGGAACAGGCTGCCCAGAGAAGGTGTGGATGCCCCATCCCTGGAAGTGTTTAAGGCCAAGTTGGATGGGGCTTTGAGCAACCTGGTTAGTGAAAGGTGTCCCTGTACAACACGGCTGCAACTCCAGGCATCAGTTTGGTTACACAGAAGTCAGGGGAAATATGAACCAGTCCCTTTCAGTGTAAGGTGCATTTTCCCCTGGACAGTGTGTTCAGGGCTCACTTAAAAGGCAACCCATCTGTCAGAGTGTAGGGCAATTGCAGTCTTTGTAGCCAATTGCAAGTCACTTGTAAATGAAATTGCATCCATCCCAAAAATGCATAAAAAAGATTTTAACAATCCCATGAATGAGTCACTACCCCGTGTGAGACTGCACTAGACAGGGTAGGTAGAACTGATAAGCTCTCAGTCAGAGCACTGCTCTGTGAGCTCAGTGCCAAATTACTCCTGAGGATGAACTCTGACTTACAGAAATATTCTTGACCTTGACTAAAACTCTTACATTTTGTTTCTTATTGTTGCATGTGCATGGGGTTGGTTTTTTTGTTGTTTTTCTATTTTAACTTTGCATCATGTTGGTTTAGGGTTTTTTTTATCTAATACAAAATAAAGGAAAAACAGTTTGAATCATGTGTCCTGTTGTGGGGACCAAGTTAATTAAAATCCTGATGTATATATACAGCTGATACTCCTTACCCTAATGAAGAACATTAATTCTAGAACATGTGTGGCTGTAGTCACATTGCTACAAATTACTGGACTCTTTCCTTTATCTGTTTCCAAGAAAGTCTCCCCCGGTTAGTTAGGAAAAAAGAAAAATATGATGCCTTAGTTCTAAGCAGCATAAATTACATGCATCAATCAGAGGAAGCTTAAATTAAAATACACATTTGGCAAACAAATATGAATATGTTGATCTCATCTGTGAATCAAAATGATTTAATGCCAATACTGACCCCCCACTGATCAACATGAAGGTCACTGCAAACTGCTTGATTCTCATTGAGAAATGTTGTCGTATCTGTTAAAGATGCAGTTTTATACATTCCCTAATGCTCAATCTAATTGGTAATTCCAATGTAGCAGAATTGATTTAGTTTTGAAAGGAAATACAGAATTCATTTTTTTAATTTATGTAAACCAAAACAGATAGCTAAATTAAAATGTTAAAAAATATACACGTGGTAGATGGGTCTGGACTGAAGGCTTTCCAATGTGTTTATGATGTTTTTCAATCTAGAGGAATACTATTTGTTAAATAGAATGCTACACCTTTCAGATACCAAATGATAATAAATCAGTCTTCCCTTATCATCCTGTTCATGTGTTCTGGCTATGGGAATAACTAGTTGTTTAACTCAATTATCAGGTGAAATATTGCTCTGAATGGAGAATCCAAGGCCAGCTGGGTTGTCATTGCTCTCCAAAGGTCTCAAGCCAACTTATGAGTAGGACACTGGTTTTGCCAAAACTTGAACCAATCTTTGCCTTTTATAATCTTTTTGCCTGCACTTAGAACTTTCTTGAATTAGGGACAGAAAAAGTCATCATGGCCCTGGGGTAGATGGAACTGGGGAGGAGAAGGGCCACACTGTGGTGTGATGGTACACAAGGTCAGGATCTCCTGATGGGAACAGAAGCAACAGGGAACTGCATCGGAATTCACCCATGGGGACAAAGTCTCCAGTGAGACACAGGGAAAGAGGTTGGTCCGGGAAATATTTCTTCCTGTGACAGACCCAGTGGATAGAATTCATGATGTTTAGATACATTCATGCATGTATGAAAATGGGGTTTTCCCATAGGTATGAATGTTTTTACATTGTCGTTTGTGAAAAATTTCACTTTCTAAGTAAACATTTCACACCTCTGTAGCTGGGGACTACAGCAGTGGTGAAAGCCAGCTTCCCTGTTTTGCAAAAAGCAGAGTCCTTTTTTGCTTACAGTGTGAAATTATGACTTTCAATGTCCAAAACTCCACATTTTTCTTTCTTAGATAATCCTTGCCAGTCTCTACGTAAGAATTATTTCCATTAGAGGATTTTTGTTATCTTTTCCTTCTTTTTCTTCATTTGGAGCTGACACATTCTCCAAGGATATTCAATAATCAGGTCTTACCTTCTAAAGCTCCCAATAGCTCATCTATAGTGTGAAAACCTTTCAAAGCATATTCCAATTTAAACTATCTACTGGGAAAAAGCAGGAAGAGACATCTTAAAAATGCATTTTCACAGGAACAGATCAGATGTTCACTAACAAGAAAAACAATTTTGAAATTATTGTTCACCTTGAACAAAGCTTAATTCATGAATCTTTGGCATTTGGCTGAGAAAAAACAAGAATTTGCTCACTTTTTGTTTAATAAAATAAAACCATCAAAAGCACATGCTACTATAACATTAAAATACAAGCCACAAATGAGCTGTTTGCATCTTGGAGTTTATTTAGGTCTCAGTGGCCCTGATAAAATTCTCAAATAAACTATTGCAGAGCAATGCTTTACTAAGGGATGATATTTTTGTGCTCTTACTACTACATAAACACACACTGCTTAATACAATAAACCGTAAAATTATGAGAATTGTAGTTTATCACACAGATTTGATTGCTTTTCTACCTTCCATTTTCTATCTTAGGTAGTTTCCTTCCTTGGTCCATCAGTCAAAAATCCCTGAGCAGCCAGAGCTGGCTTCTAGTATCAATTGGATATAAAAATATTTTGTATCTCTCAATAAAGAGAGGATTTTGTCATTGTCAGCCCTGTGCATTTATATGTACAAGTCAAGCTGGATGGCCCCTGTTCAAGTAGGCATCTCTGAGTTCTAGGGACTAAAACCACTAATGTTTGTTTTGAAAGTTGGAGAGCATGTGGCTCTCAGGGTGGCCTCTGGCACTTTCTTTTAGACCAAGGCATGTTGGAATAGCAAGCCACTGAATCCTGGCCTAGATTGCTAAAAGGTCATTGTAGATACAGCTCAGCAACAAGAAGAGGAAGTAGATACATGATACATGTCTGTTCTGCCCGTTGAGGAAGAAAGACTCTTTTAATAAAAAAATCACATATGAGAATCCACCTGTTATGACAGAATAAAGTGTGGCATTGTTGGACCACTCCTCCACACCTCAAGTTACATCATATTAAAGCCTGCTGAGCCAGGGCAAGTATCACCTTACCTCAGTGCCTCAGAAAATTTCGATGTCCATAAATCCTGACACATTTGACAAACCTGAAAGTTGTGAAGGTTATGCAAAGGAACAATTTCCTCATCTCAATTTTGATCAAAACCACATATCATAAATGTGCATAATGCTATTTCCAGCTCTGTGCCTTCAAAGCCAATTCTCCCCCATTACCAAGCAGTCAGAAAAGAACTGGACATTGATTATTTACTAAAAGTCATTCTTTGTTGTCTGTATGGAGCCACTTTGGTTCGAACTAATCCCACCTCTAACCCTGAGGAGTGAGCAAGCCTCACTCTTCACCAGCATTCATGTGTGATTGACCTCAAATGAAGTGTGAAGACACAAAACCAACTCTATCAGGACAATGGTGTGAATACGCCCATTTTCTCCGCTGCGGCATTTGCAGAGCCAAGAAGAGAAACAGAGCTGACAAGCCATTTTTTTTCTTTGAAACTTTATTTTGCTTCTCTGAGGAAGACAGATGACATGAGAAAGCATCCCTGATCCAATCATGCTGGAGCAGAAACTGATGGTACTTCTGCACTCCGTGATGGAGTTGGTGGGGTCACACACACAACTAAGACAATCTAAAACATCTGACCACTGAAAGTGAGATAATCCTTTGAACACGTACATCAGTCCTTTGAACTGCACATGTAGAAAACTGTGGCCTTTGCCACTGCTTGCACTTTAACCACCATCAGTACCAGATCCTTACAGGAACTGTATTGTTGTAGAAGCTTAATATAAAAGTGCCAGAAACCAGAGACATCCTTTCAGTGTACAGATGAGGAAAGAAGAGAGGAAAGACAATGGTAAGTCAGCAGCAGATGCTGTTACTTGCAGATGGGGGAAAATGTTGCTGGTGGCATTGTTTCATGAAATTCTACATCCTTGTCAAAAGTAAAATATTTGTAATGTCAAATGTTTCTACTTTTTATCTGCTATGGCATGAAAAAGGAAAGAATCTTTTCCTCCATATCATTCTAGTTTCTTTCAAGAGGTTCTAGTTTAGCTACTTTGTCTTTTTTACCCAAATTTCAGACTTCTCTTTCAAAGGAATCTTTTTTATCTTTATTTGCAAGAGGAAGAAGAAAGACAGATTTTATCTGCTACAACATATCAGTTATTGTTTTGCTGAACAAGTGCATCAAAACATCATACTAAGATCTCTTTACTCAGCAAGTTCACTTTGGGATGAGTTTTGAATGCTTTCTGTTTGCTATCATTCATAGATTTAGTTAAGATGATAAATCCACACAAAATAAACATTATGACTCACAACATTGATGGATATTTATTTATCAGTAAAAGGAAAGTTGCGCTTGTATATATGCAGATTAGCTCCTAACTAATAAACAATTTCCCAACTATGCAGCTAGAACTGGTTTATCAGAAATAGTTTTATGTGTTTGAGTGAGTTGACCTTCATCTATTGATCAAGGATAGTTGGCAAGATCTTAAGTAATAACATTCTTGGCTTCACACATCACTTTCATATTGATAGGGTGGAATTGTTTCTGAGTCCAATACTTATCTGCTGGTGAAATATGGGAACATATGAGTCTAGTCAGTCACACCCAAAATATTGTGGAAGCTAGAAGCAACATATGCACTTCCTCGAATTTCTCCCACTGGTATGGAGCATTTGGAAATGCAGTGACTCTTTGGAGAGGCACTTGCTCAGTATCTATTTGATGTGTGACATTCCCTGTTACAATCTGGAAATTGCTTAAACCATTGTGGAAAATCAGCTGGTTCAGTGACAACACAAAACAAAATGAGTGTCCCAATTAAAGCTTCATTCCCAAGCCTTTAAAAATATCTCTGTTAACTCTACAAAGGCTGTAGGAGTTTCTGTGTCCACTG